>JASDQU010240346.1:0-16774 GCA_032191745.1 Picea mariana | reverse complement strand
TATACCAAGGAGACATTTTCATTTTGAATCATCTTGTACTTGAACATTTAAGTGGGGTAAAAGGAGGTTGCCCCCTCGAAG
The DNA here is from genome assembly GCA_032191745.1 of Picea mariana. Lineage (NCBI taxonomy): Eukaryota > Viridiplantae > Streptophyta > Pinopsida > Pinales > Pinaceae > Picea > Picea mariana. Next base: position 16,693 of record JASDQU010240346.1, on the reverse strand, counting down.
AGGCTTATTATCTGAAATTATCTCTTTTTCAAGGCGTTGAGTACTTTTCCTGAGGTTTTTCTATGCTATATTGATGTTTGGTTCTTAACATCCACTATAGGAAGAGAGTGAGGGAGTATGGAGCAGATATTCATGTGTAGTGAGAGCCCCAAACCACATTGATGAAAGATATGGAGGAAACAATCAAAATTCCTCTAGCTTGTAGATGAAGCAAACAAATTAATGAGAAGAGGTTGGTAGTTGAAAAACTTACCTCCCTCAATGAATACATGTATGGATATATAATGGAGGGGATGGTAATTCCACCCCATTTTTCTATATTAACCCCACAAGTCCTTCTAACACAAGAAATGGAGGATAGGTCGAGAACCTTCCTCAAGAAATTTTGTGTAGGAGACACACAAGGAGAAGGTAGAAGAAAATAATGCAGGAGTGGGTGCAAGACGGGGTGCTTGGAAGTATCGATCCAAGATGACAGGTCATGAGATTGATGTAGGGACAAAATATGAAAAAACCTCAAGAGGTCAATCTAGAAAAGGAAAGTTAAGAAGAATTCCCTAGTGGTATCATGGCTTGGCACAAGGGTGGCCAGAATGTTGAGAATAAATGCTTCTGAGCCTATGGTAGGGTGGAATGGTGGACACCTTCAGTTAGTTGGATGGCTACACTTGTGAACATATAAGTATTCTTACCTCCTCTATAATTTAATTGTATGTTTATGTTTGGACAACATCGGGAAGACATTCTCCTAGATTAATAATTATTAATATAATTATTAATCATTAAATAATATATATAATGAGTAATAATAATAATAATAAATAGTTATTCATTATCTAAGGGACACATCCTTTCATGTATGGTCACCATATGTTCTCTATATATGGAACACTCATCATTGTAATAATACATCGATCATATATCATCTCATATTATCTATAATAGAAAAATCAACATGGTATCAGAGCTAGACTAGGCTTGACTCCCTCATGGGAGGGCCTATGAAAATGAGTGTTATAGTCCAAAAATGCCACATATGTGCATCCAAGACATTGGCCCATCCATTTTCATACTTTTCCAAAAATACTATTGAGACTTCCTTATAAAAAACCATTTTTTGGATATTGTACGTGCCCTGCTGCACTAATAGACTGCATACACATGTGTGTTGCATGCTAGTTAGACCACATACACATGCAACATGCATACTAGTTAGCTCACGTTTACCTCCAAAAGTTGAAAAAAAATATAAAATTACGTGGAATTCGATGGAGTTTATGGGCTATGGAGGATTTCCTAACCATTTTACCCCTTGTAGGTCGTTCCCAAACCAAATAACCATATTTTTCTCATATAAAATGAGGTCTTTGGGAGTCATTTATGGATATGAACAAGAGAATAAGAAAAATATTCCAAAATCCCTTCCCTTTCTTAGCCCAAGATTTGCATCTCATTCTGATTTTTAGAGTCATCTTTCTCATCCAGCCTTTGTCCTTATGCAACCCTTCCTCCTTCCCTTGATGATATGTTTGTTGTGAGAAGATAATGTGGGATTGATGCACTTGGAGCCACAACAGAGGAGCCCGGACTTGGTTTGTAGAGAAGTTGCTAGAGAAGGTTGTAACCCCTTGTATCTTGAATTCGAATAAAACAAATTATCCTTGTCCCAAAACCCTATTTTTACATGTTCTTGTTAATTTGAGAATTCATAGCTATTCTTATACTTTTAAAGTGATTATTAGAGATTGCATATGTTGTTGCATTGTATTTCTAACCCCTTGTAGGTCATCTTTGGGAGGATATATGTGATCTAGGAGGCAACAACAAGTGAAAAAGGTCTACACTAACCGCAAGGATTGAAGGTGTACTCATTAACCCTCTCTTTCCTCTTTCTCTCATCACTTAGTTTAGACGGTTTTGGGGTATATTAAAGGTAGATCAATATTTTAAGGGAGTTATCTCTCTGTCTATTCCTTAGAACCAATTTAGGGGGTTTTCCCCATAGCAAAATTGGCAACTCCACTAGGGATTATCTTTAGGGTCTTAGCAAGATATTTTGGTTTGATCTGATTTTTTTAGTTTCTTTTTGAGTTTTCTGAATTTCGTGAGTCATTTAGGGTCTTTGGTCACCTTATAAGTGCCTACCAACTTCCCTTGCCCAAGTTGTCTATCCAAACTTTTTTCTTTTCTTGAAAATTTGCAAGGGTGTACGCACCTTGTTCTCTATACAACATCCATACATACGCATTCTGATTTTACATAGCCCACGTACATACACAGGATGGACATGCACAAGATGCGTCTCTGTTTTTTTGGAGAATATTTTCAAAATATTTTCCTTTTCATACATGAAACTTGTGGTTCCCAAGTCTTCCTGAGTTCCAAAAGCTTCTTTTGTTTGGGGTTTAGAAATTTTGAAGGCTCAAATTGTTTATGAAATAAAAAAAAAATCTTCTTTTCTAACACAAGATTCAAACATGAGGCCACATGGAGGACGGTGACAGAGATATCCACTCCTGATCCTGATGAAGAATTTTGGAAAGTGTGTATTGGGGGTGAATCCTATAGCTTTATTGGACCGACTTGTGTCAGACCTCTGAGATACTTGGATCCTTCTAAGGTACTATAAGAGTGATTATGGCCATGTTGCATTTCAGGCCTTAGGAGGAGATTCAGGCTTAGTTACACTTCCCATACACTCATCCGGTTGTTGATTGTACCCCCCGGGTTGTTGATTACAAGTTGGTGGCCTAGTTTCCATTATATAGGTTGAAAAACATGTGACCGCGAGGGGTGTATCATGGTACCTAAGGAAAACTTTGTATTCTCTGGGAAACACCTGAAGGGATCATCGATTGGACATCTGGGTAACTACTTCTCCTGGCCAGTCGCTTTCCTTTGTGAATGATTTGGATGATCATGACTTCATCTCCCTAGGTTGGAAGCATTCAGAAGGGTTGTTTGTTTGGCTTGTATATTTTTAGGATTTTATTTTTACTGATGTTATTTGTGCTCCCTAGTTTTCCATAGCGATTTATTCAATCATTTCTTTGGTTCTCTAACCTAAGGTGGTAGACTACCCACTCTATTAGTCATGAGGAATTTTTGGTCTTCCGATTCGAAAAATGGAGCTACCTCTTTATAGGCATTGTTTTTTGTACTATTGGTTTGCCAGAACCAGTGTGTGAGACTTTTATGGACTTGAACGATCCCAAAAGGAAAGAAATTGTGCATAATATCTTCATGGAAAAAGTTATTGATGATACCAACCAAGGAACCCCTTCACAAGGGGATTCTTGTGCTTTTCCTTTCTTTGGAAATGTTGGTGTCCTTTTGATATCCATGTTGTACATTCCTGGGTTGAATGTAGGACTACTTGATTGGTTGGGTACCATTCCAAATGCCCCTAATGCTCTTGACACTTCTCTATTAAGCACCTTATGTCATGGGAATCATGTTGATGTTTCTTCATCAACAAATTCTTCTTCACCTCCTTTTTCCTTCTCCGGTGAAAGTATAACTACTAGTAACCGAAGGTCTAAATGAAATAGAAAGAGGAAGAATAAGAAGAAGCAATCACCAACCTATGCTAGTCATGTTGGAGATAGTTCATCAACCTCTAAAAGTCATGCTAGGGGAAAGCACCCAGCCTCTGTAAGTCATGTTGGGGGAAAATTCGAGCCCCTACTAGTGATACTAGTGATAGGTCTTTAGCCTCTGCGAGTCATGTTATCGACCAATCACCAATCTCTGCAAATCATGTTGGAGATGTGAAACCAACCACTTCTATTCATGTTGGGAGCATTGAATCTGTTGAGAAACCTAGATGGATAGAACATAAGCCTAATTTCACTTGTAATCTTTGTAAGGGAGATCACCTTACTCATCTGTGTCCTAACATTCCATAGGCACGAAGATTGTGTTCCATGTCTGCAAGCTCTTCTGATTCTAAGTCTTCTTAGGCTTCCCCACAATCTATTCATCCTTTGGTTGATGAAGTAGTCGTGTCGATGTAATCTTTGGCCGATCCCACTCCTCTTTTGGGGGTTGATGCGCTGTCACACCATGTTTTCTCACATCCTTTTCAACTAGTGGTTGAGGAAGTGATCATACCTATGCAATCTTTGACTTATCCCACTCTTCTCTTTGAGAGTGTCAAATCTACCAAAGTGGTCATGCCGATGCAATATTCAATTGATCCCACTCTTCTGATGGGGATTGATGTGTATAGTGACTATGTTTTTAGCATTTCTAGTTGAGTACTTTCAGATCAAGGAGGAATTTCACTCACTTTGAGCACACCCCCTCTAATACCTAGGATGGTTTCCTTTGATTGGAATGACCTTGTTGAGCCTCATATTCATTATTCTACACCTTTTCAAATAAGGGTTGAAGTTAATTCAAAAAAAAAAAAATTATTGATGTATTGTATATGAAGGAGCCTCCGCAAGTATTTTATCCTCCTTGTCTTGGAAATCTTTGGGTTCTCGCGAGGTTGTGTTTGCATCACATGAGTTTTTGGAGTTTAACAGATGTCCTAGTGAGTATTTGGGGATTCTTCCTCAGTTTCCTATCTCGTTAGGTGGAAAGATTGTTCTTGTCAAAGTTATAGTGGTGCAAGGCCCGTTAGATTTCAATAAGCTTCTTAGGCGTGATTATGTATATGCTATGAACGTTGTGGTGTCTACGCTCTTCCAAGTGATGAATTTCCCTCACAATGGAAGTAGTTTCACTATCAACTAGATGGCATCTGATAATCACCATCCTAATTCAACGTTAGTTCAGGCGGCCCTTTATATGTTCCTAGTATTCATGTAGAATCTACCCCTCCATAGGTAAATTATGTGGCATCTTATGCTTGATGTTCAATTTCTCCTATGCAAGAACTTGTTCAGTCTTGTTTTCCTTCTCGAGACTTTGTCTCAATAATTGATCCATTGGTTTATCCAATGGGGATATGGGAGCCCTTGCTTCCCCCTCTTAGTTTGAGTGATATTTAATTTCTTTTCGAGTTTGATCTCACTATTTGTAGATCCTCAAGCCCTTGTGCTTATGATTATTCGTTGATAGAATTTGTCAATCCTGGCCAAAACCTCCATCGTTATATGGAATATGGTCATTTTTATTCTCCCTTTGGGAGTGTCAATGCTCCTTGTTTGTGTGATTTTTTAGATATTGAATTTCCTTTGGATGAGGCTATCCATGAAGCCATCACTATGGTTTCTATACCGTGGGAATACTTACACCGTGATTTATGTTTTCTTCCCTTTTAGGAGACTTTCCAGGTTGACTACTAAAGAGACTCTTGGTCAGAGCCTAGCAGTGTGCTCTACCTAAACTAGTATTATGAATGAGCCGTAAGGTTGTGTGGTGCCTTGTACCTTATTGTACAGTCCAGGTTTGTTGTTTTCAATTTTTGTATTCGTTAGCACCTCTTTTTTTTCAAAGTTTTTATCTATATTATATTTATTAACTTCTGGATGAGTATTATTGGCCTTATATGCAGGATCTTGGAGACATTTTTTCTTTGACATTTATTCATCGTATCGATCTTCTCTGACAGCTATGACCTCAAAATTGGAATATAGGTTATGTTTTTACCTACTTGCATTTTTTCATTATCCATTTCTTGGTTCATTTGGCCTTGGGATTGACCCCACTAAATTGCGACACTAACCTTTCTTGTTGATAAGTGTGTCATACTTTATGTGGTAGAGCCTTTCTTCCACGAGAATCCTAGTTAGATCCTTGTTTTCCTTTTGGCTCCCATGTCGAAGTACTTCATAGGCATAGGAGTCATGTTTATTATCTCCATGAGTTTGTATCGAAGCCCCATTCTTCTTCATATTTTCTAGCTCATACTCGAGGGACTCCCTATGAGCATGGTTTGTTGTATTTCAGGCTCTCTTAAACTTTGAAAGCAACATCTAACGAGATCTTATTTATTATTTTTGGTCTCATTTGGATTACTTAAGAAAAGAATCCCCTTGGAGTCTTCTTTAATCCCATCTTAGACTCTCTAAAATTGAAAAGATTGTCAAGCGATCTTGTTTCTCTTCACACTCGTCAAACTAAAATTTAAAGGCACATCTGTTTGGTAGTAGTTTACCCCCTTTTTAGTCCTGAAGTTTAATGTATGAATAAAGGTATTCCCTAGGAGCTTTGGTTCGCTAGGAGAGTATTCTCAAGTGCAAGTTTAACCCTTTTTCGTGCCCGAGGGACTAAATTTCCGAAAAATGGCCATTCTCCTTGGTTTTGGTTTATCTCTTTTTCGGGCCTTGGAGATTATATACAAAAAAGGAACCCCATAGGAGTCCATAGTTAAGCTCTTTTCAGACTCCCTAAATATGAAAAGATCACTGAGTGACCTTGTTCCTTTCACACTCATTAATTGGTCCAGAAGCAATTTCTATTTGGCATAAGTTTAACCCTTTTTCCGGCCAACATATTATCTAGGAAAAAGGTGTGCCTCGGGAGACATGTCTCGCTAAGAGAGTTCTCCTAAGTTATATTTTATAATTTTTTGGGATAAGGGGACAAAACTTAGAAAAAGGTTGTGATTCCATAGTTAAGCTCTTTTCAAACTCCTTAAAATTGAAAATATAGTCGAGTGATCTTGTCTTAGTCACACTCATTAAAATGTTTTTGAAGAGACGTCCTTTTGGTATATGTTTAACTCTTTTTTTAAACAAATGGACTAATTACAAAAAAGGAACTCTCTAGAGTCTTCTTTTAGTGTTTTTCAAACTCTCTAAGTGTGAAAAACCACCGAGCTTACCTTCTCTGGGATCATAAAACTTCACTTGAAAGGATTCTTGTTGTGTCATCCTTAATCGCATCACATGTCTCATCCTTGCATCTTCGACCTAACGTCAGCTTCATGTTGTTATTAACTGAACCTTCAAAGAATTCCTTAAATGCAAGCCTTGTAGCACTTTTTTCCCTTGTGATCTGACACCTTGACCCATGGAGGAATTTTCCCGAGTTTCCTTATCTTGCACGTGTCTCAAACTGAGAATCAATATGTTCCATGCACTTGGAACTAGTTTTCTTTCCCACCACACTCATTCATCCTTTGTAACAAAGCATTATTTTATTCCTTTTCAATCTCATTAAAAAATTGAAAAAGAAAAAAATATATATATTCCAAAAAGAGGGGACAGGATATACATTCTCTTTTATCGGCAGCAAGATAGTCGCCCTTGGACAAAGCACATACTTCCATTTTTTCTCCAAGCATTGGGATATAGTATGACCTTAGGAAGTTGTTATCATTACATAGAGTTATGTCCTCCTCCATTCAATTACTCTTCCAAATGTATGGAGAGTTTGTGCTGCCTCCTGTATCATAGACTTATGTCAATAATATGTTGCTTGAGTCTCATCATTTTGTCATGTGCTTGTCCGAGGGAAGTTTTATCCAACCCGAGCCATCCATTTTGCAGTTGATCTCTTGAATTTCATGAGTCGACCATCCTGAGAGTCCAATCAAGTTTGGATTCGAAATTAATGAAGTTTTTTTCCTGATGATTGAGATCCTCCAGTTTTTCCCCGATGACATGTCAAATACCTCAATGAAGTGAGTCTTACACTCCTATTGTACTCCTACCTGAGTTTTGAATATATTGAAGTTGTTGCTTGAGCTATGAAGTTCTCATATCCATCCAAAGGCATTGATACTTACTGAAGATGCATATGATATTGTACTTGTATACCTTCATATGATTTTGAGATGTAGATCTATTGGGTATTGTTCACGACTACACTTTTATTGGCATACACACTAGTCATGTAGCCATGATTACTATATATATGATTGGATCTATAGTGTACTTGATTGGTATCCATGCTTAGTTCATCTCGAGCATGGGTATTCCCGCCTCAGAGAGATTATAATTATTTTGTAGATGAGATGCTCATGAACACTCGTCTTCGTCTCACTCAACTCCATTCCTTCTCACTGTGTAAATATATTGTAATGTATTTCAGACATTAGTTTCTCTTCTGACATCACACATTAGGGGGAAGTTGTTATAGTTCAAAAATTCCTCATATGTGCATCCAAGACATTGGCCCATCCATTTGCACACTTTTCCAAAAATATTGTTGAGGCTTCCTTCTAAAAAAACCTTTTTTGGATAGTTTATGCACCCTACTACACTGATATACCATGTACACGCACATGTTGCATGCTAGTTATCCCAAATACACACCGAAATTGCATACTAGTTGGGTTGTGTTTACCTCCAACATTTGCAAAAAATATAAAATTGCATGGGGAAGTACACAGTTGATATATTGAAGAAGTTTGGGATGATGAACTGTAAGTCCATGACTACACTAATAGTGACAAATTTGAAGAAACTAAGTGTGTTTTCTTCCGATTTTGACAAGATTGATCCAAACCTGTACATAAAACTTAATAGATCATAGATGTATCTAGTTAACACCAGACCAAATATTTTCTATGCAGTTAGTACACTTATCTATTTGATGAGTCAGCTGAGACAAACACACTAGATTATTGTGAAGCATGTGTTGAGATACCCGCGAGGCACAATTGGACGTGGTATGAGATATACTTCCATTATTGACATGAGATTGTAGGGATATACTAACTCTGATTGGGTAGGGAGCGCAATGGATAGGAAGAACACCTCCAGGTGTTTCTTCACTTTGGAATCTGCCATGGTATCCTGGTGTAGCAGAAAACATACTTCTTTGGCTTTGAGAACCACAAAAGCATATTACATTTCATTGAGTGTGGTAGTCTGTGAAGTTGTGTGTGTTCAAAATCTCCTTGCATATTTATTTGGACATGTGCTGGATTCCACCGTTATTCATTGTGATAACCAAAGTTGTGTGAATCTCTTAGAGAATCCGATGTTTCATGTCAAATCAAAACACATTGAGATCAAGTACCATTACATCCGAGACATGGTGCAGAGGAAGGAAGTACTGGTGTGGTACCTTCCTACAAATGAGCATGTTGTTGATGTTCTTACCAAACCCCTTACTAGGAAGAGGTTCAAGTATTTTAGTGGCATACTTGGCATGGTATATAATTCCTCCCTCACTGAGAGGGAGTGTTGATGTTTGCAGCTTCCTGAGACATTTTCCATATCGTACTCTTCTGTGACTAAGTTGAGTTGATATGTGGGGAAACTTATCTGAGAGGGATAAGTGGGCTTGGGATTATATCCAAACATCCCTTGTGGAGAGAACATGAGGACACGTCAAGGGAGTTGACCTTGATGTCACATACTATGGGGAGTTGAACCTAGTGTTTCTAGAGGGACTAGCCTCTAGAAGTCTAGATCATACTCCTCTATGACTCGGTTGATTTGATATATGAGATCACTTATCTGAGAGGGATAAGTGGGTTTGGGATTATATCCCAATGTCCCTTATGAAGAGAAAATGAGGAAATGTCCCTTGTGGAGAGAACATGAGGACACGTCAAGGGAGTTGAACTTGAAATCACACACTATAAGGAGTTGACCTTAATTTTTCTTGAGGGAGTATCCTCTATAAGTCCACATGGGAGTTCCATGTGTGCCATACCTTTTTCTACAATGCTCGATTAAGCATTGGGTAGACCTTCTCCTAGATTGGGTTGCAGACCAAGGGAGATAGGATACATTTATCACAAGGGTGTACTTGTGGTAAATGGGACCAGGCATAGTCCTTCCTTGATTGAAGTAGACCCCCCTTCTCTCCCAGGGCTGCTCAACCTCCTGNCTATAAGGAGTTGACCTTAATTTTTCTTGAGGGAGTATCCTCTATAAGTCCACATGGGAGTTCCATGTGTGCCATACCTTTTGCTACAATGCCCGATTAAGCATTGGGTAGACCTTCTCCTAGATTGGGTTGCAGACCAAGGGAGATAGGATACATTTATCACAAGGGTGTACTTGTGGTAAATGGGACCAGGCATAGTCCTTCCTTGATTGAAGTAGACCCCCCTTCTCTCCCAGGGCTTCTCAACCTCCTGGTCTAGGATTATTCAAAAGAATGATTTGAATTAGCTCTTTGGGCCCCTGCTGGAACCCAAGACAATTTACATAGGCCCTTTCTCCCTAAGGCGCAGGTCTTAGGTAACCCACAAGATTCTGCTAAGCCCCTGTTCTCCTTTTAAATTTTGACTAACAGGTGCTAGCTCTCTAGGCTAGGCCCCTCTCCTTTGATGTGACCTCAGGCTGTGACCTGGGCCTAAAACCCCCCCTAAGCGCTTCAAGATTTGGGCTTCGTAATTTCTCTCCTAAAACTGCGACCACTTCTTCTGGAATCACAATCTTCTGAAACCACGAAACAAGATCCATGGTCCTCGTTCCCCTTTGAGATCGGTAGCTCGATTTCATTCTTCAGGATTCACGATTTGGTCGAATCCGCGTGCACAGTCCACAAATCCTCCAGAGTGGCTATCCAATAGAGTGAACCTTCATCCTCCACGTGTCCCCTCGTAGATAAACAATCCATTCTTTTCATTTGGGATTGACGACCCTCAATGCATAGGGCTTCGATGCTTCGRAAAATTCCAAATCCACCTCTCCACAAAACCCCCGGACTGACAATTCTTCGAAGTTCACAATTTTTTGACACCTGTCCAATTTCGATGGAAGGATTGGATGGAATCTAGTGCTTTGGCCTTCGGGAATTCTCATGGCACCCAAATCTAGTTTTCCCTAGAGTGAATTTTCTCCGGATTGGTAGATCTTCTTCCACGTGTCCTCCTTCAATGACGACTGAAATGACTTCGTGACTCTGGCCTTCAGGAATGTTTGCACCTTCTTTTTCCAATTCCTTCGAAGTGCTTCTACTATCAAGTGCAGAATATGATGACACCTGTCCAACTAGACCAACGGCTGAGATCGTTTCAGGCTTCAAGGGTTTATGACCCTCGACCTTCACTTTCCTCCAGGGTACAGATTTCCTAAAATCCATGATCTGCCTGCACGTGGATCTCCTAGAACAAACAGTCCAGATATCCTCCATTCCCATGAATATGAAGAAATCAATTGACCCCATGAAAACCTATGGATAGCTTAGTCTGTTGCCACATACCGTTTGCAATGAAAGGTTGCGATATACATTGCTATTTCGGGCTTCGATTCTTTTAGCTTCACCTTACCCACTTTTTTCTGAAATGTTCCTCCTTCAAAGTGTGCATATTTCCTCCATACACTCCTTCCCAGATCCAACGGTCTGGATTAATTTTCCTTTTGTGACTTTGATGATTTTTCCCTTTTCTCCATGCAAATTCTCACGTAGCTCTATCCGACAAACTCTCGGATCTGCTGCCACATTCCTCCTAACAATCAACGGTTAGGATCTACTTCAGCTCTTGGCTCTTCGGGAGTTCCTGTAACGTTGTGAGAGCTAGGTGATTCATACACAAGTGTGAATTGGCGATCTAGAGACAACAAGATTGAAGGGGAAAACTTCCAGGAGGTGCAAATCCTTCATTTTTTGGCCAAACCAGGTGCAGAAAGAGCCCAACTAGGGGTTTTTGGATGTTATGGAGCCATCTATTTGTCATTTTGAGCACTGTAAAGCACTATTTTTAACACTTTGAGAAAATAATATAAAATATAAATTGGAATTTGGACTAGGTGATGTAGCCCAAGAGAGGGTTGAACTCCTTTATCATTTGTTGTGTTATGTGTTTACTGTTGGATGTTAATTTTTGGTTATTATGTGCATATTAAGTGTGAAAACTCCTTAATTGATGTGTTAGTAACTTGATCCAATTACCCAAACACATACCATTTTTATACTTGCAATTTAAAAAAGATACAAGTCTTATTCATTTTTAGATCAGACGTCACCCCTCCAATGCATAGAGGACATGTGTAACCACCTGAATGGATAATATGAGTGACACCTAGATTTCTTCACCTTTTGCGACTTCGACGATTTTTCCCTTCTCTCCACCCAAATTCTTTCAGAGCTCTATCCCATAAACTCTCGGATTTTATTCCACGTTCCTCCTAATGATCAATGGTCAGAATATACTTCGTCTCTCGTCTCTTTGGGAGTTCCTCAACTTCACTCAACTGCTTCCTTACAGAGTGTTAAAGCTCTGGATTTTCTGATTTCTCGCCACATGTCCTTTGCAATGGATGGTTGCGATCTACTTCAACTTTTGGGACTTCAAGATTTTGTCACACTCCACAATTGAATTATTCCTAAGTGACTTTCCCCGAAGTCTCATATATATTGACACGTACCTCCTGGTGACCAACGACCAAGATCTATTTCCGCCTTTGGCTCTTCGGCGATTTCATTTTCACCTCCACCATTTTTATCTGAAGCTCTCCTCTCGAACTTATTCTCTGATCTTCTGCCACCTGTCAAACTTGATGATGGACAATCCCGAATGGATTCGGGACATCGAGACTTCGTCTATCCCGTTCTAATGTGCACTTTGAGAAGATTAAGGTGCATGCACATTAGCTGGATACAACGGTTGTTGGTCCTTCATGCCCATATCTGATGGCTAAGATGATGTTTTCCTCCTGGGTCTGCTCCTTCTGTCTGGACATGGATCTAGCGGTCTAGATCTCCCCCTGCAGCTTAATTCAATGGTTGTTTTCACTCCTCCTCCTCAACTTATGTAAACATCTAAATTGGAAGAATTTAAATATGTCAAAGGTTGCGGCCTTTGATCCTCATGTGAACCTGGATACTTGGGTCTCGTCTGTACTTCTTCTCCTGTCAAGCTTTGGGGCTTGAATCAAGTCCATCTCTGGTGCACACCTTGCACTATCCCTTCTGATCTTTTTCCAATGTAACTAGACCTTGGCTCTGGTGCACACTTGTGCTTTCATTGTGAAAACTTGCACCGCTTCTCTTCCAAGTTTGATCTCCTGGTGTGCCCTCTTGGAAACCCAATGCTCTTCCTCCTGAGCTTGTAAAGTGAAACCAATTTACCTATGGTGCACTCCTTGTACTTGACTGGCCTTTATATGGTTCTCTTTCAACACTTCGTCTAAGTGTTGTACTGGTGCACTTCTTGCACAGGTCTTCCTACAGAGTGTTCAGAAACTTTGTTTCAGCTTGAGCTTCAACTGCTCAGACCTCAAAGGTATTTTCCCCTCCTGTTTCTTGAAGGGATATTTGTGCTCTCTTGGCACCTTCTTCTCAAGCACTCCCTATTGATCTTACAAAGTGTTCAGAAACTCTATGAGTGTCCTCCTCCTTGACACTCCTCTTCTCAAAACTCGAAATAGAGTTCACATGTGCACACTTGCACCTGCTCAATGCCCTCTTGGCAGAGCTCTAGGGAATCTTCAATAATTATGTCTCTTTGTGACTCTTCTACACAGTCTCTCCTCCAATTTATTCAGTAACCTTGAGGCTCCTCTTGATATTGTGAATGTTATGGTGTGTCCTCCTGGAATTTTCTTCTCTGACTCGAAAGAGTTGATATGTGCACTCCTTGCACTGGCTACAAAGTTTCAATACCTTGTTGTGCACTCCTTTCATAGCCTAAAGAACCCAAAATAACTCAAAAATTCTCAAACAGATAGTGGAATCTATCTTCATCCTGTAGATGGAAACTATTCATGCACATCTACAAAATATGCATATGAACAAACAGATGACATTTATTCATAAAACACATAAACACACATAATCATATGCAAGAAAAAAATATATCTTTTATATTAATATGAAAGTTTGTTTACAATATGGGTAAGCTTGGACTGCAACTGAGTCTCGGCTCTCTTCTCTCCCTACTCTCCTTACCCCTTAACTTCCTCTTGAAATCTGATACAAATATCTCCTTACAAAAGAGGGGATCTTTCAGCCTTGCCCTCCAACTCACCTAACTCTCATTAATTATATTGAATGAACACCAATATCTCATATCTAAGGCCTTGCTCAAGATATGTACAACTCGGGCCTATTAAAGGCAACCTTATCTCCAGCCTATAGAAAGACAATAACTCGGCTCTACTCAAGCCTTACAACATTTAATTGCATTGAGATCAGGGATGATTTTAAGGATGGAAATTTATTTTAAAATGTAGAAACCTTTACGAATCTTAGTAATCCTTCATATGCCAACTATAAATGTTGGCGATATTTTTGTAAAAAAATTCAAATTTCTAAGGATTCTATATAGTTTGTATACGTTTTTGGCGATTTTTAAGGTAAAATAATTACATCCTATAGAATTTGGGAGAAACATATTTAGAATAGTGAATCTTTTTTTTGGAAAACTCATGGAAAATTAGCCCATGAAAAAAATTTATCCCCTAAAATCATCCCTCCTTGAATAGAATCATCCCCACTAAGATACAATTTTAAATTTTAAATTTGGGAAAAAATAAGGGGGATGGCACCTCTCCCCTCCTTGAATGCGCATTGATGTCTCTCTTCTGCTATTTCTTGGGAAGATTTCGATGTCTGTTCTTTCTCCTCTATGACAGTCACAACTGGTTGTCTTTCCTCTTATGCACTTTCATCATGTGCACTGGCCTCTACTTGGTTGTTTGGAAGGAATATCTCAATTCCCCCAATAATCAGAATGCATTTATGATCCTCCTCCATCAACTCTCCTTATTGATATGAGCCCCTAGTTGAGTTTATTTCTCCTCCCTTGCCCATATGGAAATCTGGGATTTTGTTGGCCCTTGACTAAGTTTTGGGAGATCCTTGGTCAAGTTGACCTATTTTGGGACTTTGAGAGCCTATCGAAGATGGAGCGCAAGACGAAGCAAAGATTGTGAGATCTCGACCCCATTTTGGGTCCTTTTTGGGATTTTGGAATATGTAACGGGAATGGGATGTCAGCCCATGGGTTTACCCATGTTTAGGCCTATTTTGTATGTATAAATAGAAGGCTAGGCAATGTAAGAAGTAGTTGAATAGTTTAGTAGTGGAGGGATTTGTGCTGTAATGCAAGGAAGAAGGGTCTAACAAGCTGCACAGATCGTTTGTACTATGCAGAGTAAGGTTTTGAGGCTCTGTGCATGTAACCCATTGAAGAAGCTAATAAATAAGAAGAGTTGGTGGGCATAGCCCCGGGGTGGGGGTGAACCACGTAAATACTGTGTTATTCTGATTTGTGCAATGTGTTGGTGCATTTATGTGTTATTTGTTAAGTGCTTTGATATAGATAGATATATCTGTTTATGATTTTTGCTTTGTGCTTATTATGAATTTGGATGATAGATCTAACATCTGTGAACTTTCTTAGTACTTGAATATGCTAGATCCGATCTAATTCCTTTGCTAAGTGCTTATATACCTTAGATCAGGGTGAATGCTACGATGCTTTATTTTCTCTGCGGAGTATATATTTGTTAGATAATGATGAATTAGTGGTGCTAAGTGATCTATTTGTTGAGATTTGGGTACCTTGGAAAGTGGTCCCCATGTGCTTATGAGTCTCTAAGAACAAAGGGGGAAGACTATTACCCTCGTACTTTACTTTATGATTCTAATTTCACTTTCACTTAGGAGTTTTAAGTCAAAACTGAATTATGTCACTTAAGTCATAAAGTGACAATTAATTCACAATGTGGGTGAATTAATAGACATAAAGCAACTAAGGAAAGTGGGTTTCCTTAGTGAGATTATTGGAGTTGATCTCACCCATTGATTAGACTTGGCTATATCTAATCTAGGACATTGATCTTTTATGTTTTGCATGAGGAGGATAAAGAGAGGGTAAAGATATTTTTGAGACTCATTCTTCACTTGTGAGTTTTGGAGAAGAGAAGAGGGGCGTATTTCTTGAGGAGAATGAGGGCACACTTTATGAGGGTTTGAGAGAAACCCTTGAGAGCTTGAGGAGAGGCTCTTGTTTGGTTTGAGCTTGCATGGAGAGAATTTACATGGATCCATAGCTTCCATCTCTGAGAGGGAGCATTTCCATGGAGGAGGTGTTAGAAAAACAGGACCGTGGAGAAATAAAATAAAACAAATGCAGAAATAAAACACAAAAGACACACAATACAAGAGAGAGACAGATTTACGTGGTTCACCCAATGTGGGCTACGTCCACCAGAGAAATTGCCAGGTCCTTCCTATATTAATATCCATCAAATGAAGGGATACAACCTACAGCAAAACCCGTTGTAACTTCGTCTTCTTTCTCTCACAGTCTCCTCTCTCAGAATACAATATTCACCATCAATCATAGTCGCAATACATTTCCCTCATAAAAGAGGGTTGCCTTCTAGGGAAAAAAACCCTAACATAATCTCTACCGTTAGATCTGTGACCTTATAATGAATGGTCCAGATTTACAATGAAATTACAATATACTTTTACAAGGCAATTTTTGCTTTGGGGGCTTCGCCCCCGAACCCCCGCTGGGGGCCAGCTTGCACCCAGACCCCCCAGACCCCGCAGAGGGGGTACCCCCCCTCTACACTCCCTTGCATGGAAGAGTGTACATACTTCTGGGGTGTTAATACTTCATGGGGTATAAACACGGCTGAAAGTAAGGACCTCTGAATCAGGAAGATAATCAGGCTCCGCAACCAACAATCTCCCACTTCGAGACTGATCTCAACAAATCCACCGCTGTTGTATATGCTGGACTCTGAACCTTCTTGGACCTGTCAAATTTCTCATCTTCATCTTCATTCTTGAAGACCAATTGAAAATGAGAAAGAACTCAGTTTCTCCCTAGTTACTCCCTTTGTTAACATGTCTGCAAGATTCTGGCTAGTGT
>JASDQU010240339.1:699-11865 GCA_032191745.1 Picea mariana | reverse complement strand
GGACAATAGAAAGAATGGCGAGTGACACCCTTGGAGCACATAGGTGCATCTTGAAGGGCACGTCGCATAAATAAAAATTGATAAGCAATAAAGACCTAGAAGACCATAGAGAATAAAACAAATACTTGGAACTGATAGAAAAGAGAATATTAATTTATATTAATTTATAAACATGAAACATAATAAATCTAAGTCTAATTGTTATGCCTAAATAAATTTTCTAGAAATGGGTCTAAGGGAAATTAGACTAAATAAAATCTAAAAGGGGAGAATAAAATTTAATACATGTGCACAATGTGTGCTAAAAAAATAAAAAAACTAATTAAAATAAATTATTCATGAGGAATTGTGGTGTCAACTTAGAGTTAGAGTCCTAAGACAAACTAGACTCTAAATCCTAACTAAGAGAAGATTCACAATCAAAATCCAATTGTGAATTACTTAGGAGACACAATAAAGGAGAATTTGGGGAACTAAGCGACAACTAAGAGAAAATCCAGAAACTAATTGAAGATGTGAGGAAAAAATCAAAACTTATTTATTTAAAAGAAATTAAAACATGTGCAACTAGAGGGAAGTGTGACATGTGTTGAGGATGAATAATCTTTAATTAAATTATTAAAAATTATTTAATTATGCATGAATTGACAAGTGTCAAGACAAATTTTCTTATAAAAAGAAGGAAGAGCAAGGAGGAAAGGACCCTATTATTGGATGACTGAAATGTTGTCAAAAAATTTCATGACTAGTTTACTTGTGTGAGTTGGGCTACAAGATTTGCATAAGAGGTGGAAGCCTCTCCTTGCGAGGGCAAGCTTGAGCTATTTTAGATCTGAGTTTTATGTGTGTGACCCCTTTGCAGCTCAGGGGGCTAAGGGGGAAGAAGATTACCCCTAGCGTTGGTTGGGAGGTACCAGTGAAGTCGTTGATTTTCAAGCGAAAGGACGTGCACAAATTTTTCAAGTTGAAGAACATCCTCAACTATCGTCTTTCATCTTGTCATGGTATTTAACATTTAGTGATTTTTAATAGAATCTTTTGTGCAAATTTTAGTTTCCAATGTTAATTATTAACTGATTTTGTGTATCTAATGCACGTGGAATGATTATCTTTTGTGGGCAAGCGTAATAAATCAGCAAATTATAATGTTTATTTTAGTTGTTGACGAAATTGTATCGATTCCAATATTCACTATAAACCTTAAATTAGATCCATTGTAGTCATTATTCCATCACTGATTATGATGTAAAACAACCTATTTGTGTCTAAGCTTGGGAGATTAAGTAATCATAAAGGAAATTATTCCGTAAATTTTTTCCTTATCAAGGTTCCACTTGCAAGTAAAGTAGGGCCTGGTAAAGGCGTATATGCTATTAAATCCGTTGTATTGTGTATTGGTGAATATTGATAGATTCTCTTGAAATTTAAAGAATATTTAATCGTATGGATAATATGTGTTTATGATTCGTGTGTGTTAATAGTTTTCTAGTATGAAACAAATGTTTATGAAGAACTTATGAGAGATTTCTTGAAACTCCAGTTGGTTGAGATTGCAGAGATCTGGTGAATAATGTTTATGTAAATCGTTGTTGCATTATTGTTTTTGACAAAAGTTATATTGTAAGATGTACATCAATCATAGGCATATCATGCATTCATCGTTGTGTAGTGCAGTTAGATTAGGGTTGATATTGATTGTTAGGTGAAATATTCTGGCGTTGTTGACAACTATATTGTTATTTTTCCCAGCAATTAAAACAAGCATTCCYTGAATTTTGTTTGATCTTGTCTTTGTGGCTATTTTGCATTGGGATTTATTTTGAGACCAAATCTTGGTTTTCACTCATGTCATTTCCGTTCCTTATATTTTTCTAATAATTACAAGCTCTTTCTTTTAGATTTAATTGTGTCGGTAAACTTAGGTCTTTCGGGGCTTCTCTAAGATTGTACCCTTCTATGTGTGAGCGTTGCCTTGACCCCTTGGAATTTGTATATGGATGCTTTCTCAGTGCTTGGGCTTCCACAAGACGACTATGATGTTGTTTAGTGACTCGTATAAGGAAAGACACAATATTGATCTAAGCCACATAAATAAAAATGTATGGAACGTGTGCTTACAGTGCTCTTGAAAATAAATGACTTACTCCTAATTGCACGACGTCGGTGATAGGATCATTAACAAACTAGCACTTATGCTTCTGGTAGACTTAGTTAATTTAACGTTAAAACTTTAACTGATCAAGGTCTAACTTTTGCTAGGTGTGTGTTGATGCCTACATTGCTAAAAAGTTTGACACTTGTACTGATTCATGGGTTCTCCTTTATCTTCTTGTGTAGGTGAGGTAAGTGTGGTTACGCAGGAGTTACATGGTTATTATTATTTGATAATTCATGTATGGCATGTAGTTTTCCACCAATTTTTACCTGGGTCTATGTCCAGTCTTTTCCCTCTAAAAGTGATGCCATGCAACTGAAGAACTAGTGTTACCAGAACTTGACTAGGAAGCATGTTTCTAGTTCAATTCCTTTTGTGATCATGTTCTCTACTCGACACTCCATCGGTACTTAAATAATCAAATCTTATCCACATGTTATATATTGGGAACGCAGTAAGTTGTATTTCTTCTACTGAACCTTCTTGTCTTCATGTTATGTTTCCTTTGCCATCTTCTGTTGCTAGTAAATTAGGGTGGATTACTTGATTTTGGAGTCTCGGTGGATGGTTCAACACTTTGTTAACTCACCATAGAACCAACCTTTTGTTAGCATATATTTCTTTATGAATGTCGTTGATTTTTACAGTACCATTCTATTTAAGCTTAAACATAGAGATGAGAGAATTCAGTAACCTTTCACGCCACTGCGAAGCTAGTATGGATGACATATCTCGGCTCTTCATTTTCCCTTAAATCCTTCTGGAAGTTGCTAACACTTCTGTAGCAGTATTATATTCTTTAACACTTGTGCATTTATGATATGAATTAGTCTATGGTGGAATTACTTGACGGTTACAATTTGATTTTGGATAGTTGCTTAGCATTTTGTAGCCTAGGTATTGATTAATGCAAAATTTTTAACTCTTCTCTAACAGTGGTAAAAAAAATTATTGTTCCAACCTTGATCCTTCAAAGAATTGTGAAATTTAGTTCTTTAAATCCTTTCGAAATCAGCCTTTCATGACTAGAATTTTGAAACGTATCAAAAGGTAATTATCCTTCTCACCGATCTATTTTCATGCCTCTGATTTTTTAAACTACCTATAATCATTATTAAGAATGAGTCTTTCACTTCAATCTTAATTAGATTCTCCTTTATATATATATATATATATATATATATATATATATGATTTGTACTACATCAGATAGAACTTATATATGAAATTTCACTTTCACGCACCCTCAAGTATATTAGAAGTCCCTTAATTTATTTGAATCCAACTTTATATATGGAAATCAACTATCTTGTTGCATTAGTGCACTGAGAACAATAGTCAAGAAGATTACTCTCTATTACCTAGGTAATTGAGTAGTACAACTAAGGGTATAATTGAGCCTCCTTAGTTGGTTCCCTAAGAGATTGGGTTGAGTACTATTGTTGGACCCTGCACATATATCAAATAGCTATAGCACCTGGCACTCCCTTTCCCTCGGGTCTCTAGAAACTCTGTCCTATATTGCTAGTCTTCCAGATTCCAACATAAATTGCCATATTGAGAATTAGGGAATTTTTCAACACAATAATATTCATGCGAGAGTACAACTTCACCAGGAGTAGAAAAAAAAATTGTGGGTTTTGCTTGCACCCTTATTTGAGGCCTAGATCAAAAGAATCCATGTGCTAAGCTAATAATCATGTTACCGCTCTCTAGTGAGTATTTTTGGTGGACCCACTCACACCATTACCAGACAGCTATCTCAAATGACCCAAGATGCAGTGTTGATCACATTGGTACCACTCTCTAGTAATTGTTTATGTGAACCCCCATCTCTATGGATACCACTCAAGGAATAGATCTATCCAACAAAGTATCCACTCTGGAAACTCTGTGTCATGAGTTGCAACACAAGATAGACCACAGCCACTCCTATGCTTAGTATAATATTGATGACATGCATGACAAGCTAGCCAACCAATCACTACTCGACTAGATTCCCAAACTCATGCGATGCAGAATCGGATCCTCCCTTCACAACCCTTGGGTTATCAATGACTAGACCAACCTTCCCAAAATAAAGGGGTTGGATCATTCAATTGAAGTGGGCATTACTCCACCCCACTTGTTCATGATCAGGTGACTAACATGTGACACAAACATCCTAAAGTCAGTCTCGTCAAATTTGATGGTTTGACCGAACAGGATGGGTCACTCAGGTGAAACATTAATTTTACCTGCATGGCATCATAGATGACTAAATGAAACTTCAAGTGGGCATCTTATATTTTGATCCTAAACATTAGCAATGGTGGAAATGACAAAATAAATACCATGGGGGTTATCTTTCTTGGACCCAATTTGTATTAGACCTCTATGCATGCTTTGAAACAAACACTCAT
Organism: Picea mariana; assembly: GCA_032191745.1. Classification (NCBI taxonomy): domain Eukaryota; kingdom Viridiplantae; phylum Streptophyta; class Pinopsida; order Pinales; family Pinaceae; genus Picea; species Picea mariana. The sequence goes on along the minus strand of JASDQU010240339.1, from coordinate 7,308 downwards.
TATTTGGAATGACTTACAAAGCTTAAACAATCTGGCATAGTTGAATTTTCCATATCCACTTTTGAGCAGTTGGCCATCCACACCAAAGGGATGTCTGATACTTTTTTCAAGGAATGTTTTATTAGTGGTCTGATAGAAGAGATACATGCACAATTGTTAATGCCTCATCCTACTACTTGGTTGGAATCCTCTAAAAGAACCTGGGAAGCCCAAAAGGTGGTGATTTCTCAAATTAAAAGACCCCATTTATTCTCTATCCTCATCCCACTATCATGCCCCCATAACCATTCCCTCTTAGTCCTATCCACTTATCAAGATCCAAAATTTAACTTGAGCCAAAATTATAGAACACCAACTTAAAGGTCTTTGCTACAATTGTGATGAGAAATATTCCCTTGGGTATAAATGTGAGGAGAAAAAACTCTTTATGGTCATTTTGGAGGACATTTCTGATGATGAAGCTAAAATTGTACACTTAGAGGTCCTTCATCACTTTGTTGAATACATTCCCCATCATAATTTGTGGGATGTTGAATCATGTATCTCCATGCATGCCTTGACCAGTCTTTTTGCTCCCCAAACCCTCAAAATGATTGGCTACATCAAAAATCACAAAGTCATTGTATTAATTGATAATGGTAGCACCCATAACTTCATTCATCGATGTGTAGACCAAGAAAACCATTGCTACATCCATCTTATGAACAACTTCCAAATCATGATTGCTAATGGAGGTTCTATGAAATGTGGTGGTTGTTGTCAAAATGTGAGGCTTCAAATGGGTGATTATTTCCCAAAAACCCACATGTTTGCTATGGAAATGGGTGGTTATGACATTTTCCTAGGTGTTGAATGGTTATGGACATTAAGTCCCATCTCCATGGATTTCCATGGGTTATACATGAGTTTCCTATAGGAGGGGCATCACTACACTTTCAAAGGAATTATAACTAACTCTCCAAATATCATCATCTCCCATCGTATGGAAGAGCTTCTTAAAAAGGGACATACATGCATTGTGGTTTGATTCCATGCCATTCAAGCCTTTGAGACACCTTCTCAATCCATTCATTCCGACATGCAGTTAGTCTTGTCCAAACACCAATATGCATTTAAACCTCCCCAAGGACTACAACCCTCCCAAGGTGAGGACAATCATTCTATTCTGCTCATACCAGGTAGCCTCCCACCCAATCTACACATGTGTTTCCATACATTTTCCAAAAAAAAATAATTTGAAAATATAGTTTCGGAGTTGTTAACTGTTGGTGTCATCCACCCCAGTACCAACCCTTATTATTCACCAATTGTCATGGTCCTCAAGAAAGAAGGCACTTGGCGCATGTGTCCTACCTTCCAAGCTCTAAGAAAATTTGCAGTCAAGTATATGTTTCCCATTCTAATCATTGATGGCCTTTTTCATGAGCTCAAGGGTGATGAATTATTTTCCAAACTCAATCTTCTCTTGGGATATCACCAAATTCGCATGAAGGGGGCATATATTCCTAAAACTATTTTTTTCACTCTTGAAATCCATTAGGAGTATTTGGTGATGCCCTTTAGCCTTTGCAATGCACCTCCCACCTTTCAGAGTCTCATGAACAAAATATTTAAACCATTTCTACATCATTTTTTCCTTGTCTTTTTTTATGACATCTTTATCTACAATAAAACTTGGAAGCCCAGGTCACCCATGTGGATTAGGTCTTACAACTACTTGTTTATCATCAACTCTTTCTTAAGCGGTCCAAATGTGATTTCAGTGTATCTAAAGTGGAATATTTGGGCCATATTGTTAGTCATGATGATGTGCATGTGGATTCAAAGAAAATTGAAGCAATGAAAGATTCGCCTTGCCCCAAAAATATTTTAACTATAAGAGTTTTTCTTGGTCTCACTGTTTATTATTTTTTTTTTATAAGGAACTATGGTAAGATTGCAATTCTTATCACAACCTTTCTAAGAAAAAATGATTTCAATTGGAATGATATCACAAATGGGCCCTCCAAGACTTGAAGAATGTTATGTGTACAACCCCAATACTCACTCTACTCGGATTCACTAATACCTTTGTCTTGGAATGTGATGTCTCAGGTAAAGGCATTGAAGCAGTACTCATGCAAGAGGGACAACCACTAACTTTCACCAGCAAACAATTATGTGAGAGGCACATGGGAAAATTAACTGATGAAAAGGAGATGATGACTATTTTTCATGTTGTGGATATTTGGTGTCCATACCTACTGGGGAAACATTTCTATATTAAAACCAATTATCGCAACCTGAAACACTTCCTAAAGCAAAGGACTTCTTCCCCCAAGCAACAAAAATGGGTCACCAAAATGTTGGAATATGAATATGAGATAATTTATAAGAAGGGCAAGAAGAATGTAGTAGAAAATGCACTCTCTTGGAATTGTGAAGAGGAAATGTCCCTATTTTCACTCTCCTTCATAATGGAAGATTGGTTGGATGATGTCAGTAAAGAATGGTTAACATATCCCAATATCACTAGCCCAATCGAGCAATTCCAAATGGAATCCCATGTATGTCAGGGATACACTTGGCCAAAATAATAGCTTAAAGGGCATCTTTATTGGAACAAGCAATCAAAATTTAAATCACGGGTGTTATTTGAACTACATTCCTCTCCCACAATAGGTCATTTAGGGTTTGTTTCTTCTCAAACATATAGATAATCTTAGCTATCTCTTGATGCCACCATGGTATGCTAGCCATGTGAATCTCCTTTGATGTAATCCAACATAGAAATGCAGATAATCTAGATATGGCACATCATAGGTCCTAGGGGAAGTCATGGTTCACACAACCACACATGAGAAAAGGATAATGGCACTACAAACTAAACATGTATAAAATTAATTGGCATAAAACTGTGAATACATAACAAATTATAACCTACACTGTAGAAAAACAAGCATGTAATCGACATACATACCCTTAGAAGATTCAAATGGTCATGTGATTTCAACCCTGACAAATGTTCTTCTATAGTGAAGCAACAATGTAGTGTTAACTTGTATAAAGCAAGCGCCTTCAAACCCAATATAACATCTTTTTCCTTAAAAAGATCATATTTTTTCAAAATCCACGAGACATCACCTTCTTTAAAAGACCAATTTTAGTCACGGACCTCTCCTTTGCTTTCTTTTCTTAGCCAATGTTTCTTTTTAGTATTTGAAAAAATAAGATCTCTCTTAACACCCAATGTGTCACTATTTTTATGATGATACGACCTCCATACAAAAGATTAAACATTTTTGAATATATGCATGGGATCTAGTAAGTGGGCATTCTTAAGATGCTCCTAATATGGAAGCTCATATAATAAATATTTCATTTTCATCCTAATGGGCATTTTCCCAACATAGGCATTGAAAAACTCAGGATCATTGAACATAGGTTCCCCATTTGAATCAAACAATTATGCAATTTTTTTTTCCTTCTCTATGTCTTATACCCTAAGCCAGTCTGCCAATGACAATATTTCAAGTCTTTGGGTTCTCCCTGGTTTACCATTGAAAGTAGATGTTTCTCTTATATAAGGGTGGTCTTATGGATGGAATACCCCCAAGCAGTCATACATTGATCTGGATTTATCAGCGAAATGAAATAAATAACAGACTGGATACAATAACATAGAGATACAGAGAACAACAACAAATATCTAGTGAACAATAACTTCTATTGAATAAATAAAATAGGTTGAAACTGTAAAACTGCAAAATTGAAAACAACTTGCTCGAATGGTGGTAGTTATCTTTGAGAAGAGATGTGGTTGTTATGTGCATCCGTCTGAGAAAAATCATTATAATGAGGCTTCAAAGGCCTTTTTAACATTACTCATGAATGCCAAAACCCTAGACATAAAAAAATCTAACACTAGGAGGTGAAACACCAAAAGTTATGTGGGCCCCGATGGGTAAGTTCGTACCTCAACTTCCCAGGGTCATAACTTTTGCATATGACCTCCATTTTACGTGCGTGATAGCTCATTGGAAAGGTCTTTCCAAGAGCTACACATTATTTCTTCAAACTCTAACTCCATCTACAGTTTGATTRTGGCAAGCCAAAAAAGCATTGTTTAGGGCCCCAAAACGACCCTAGAAATAAAAAAAGATGTACTCACATGAAAACTTCCAAAATAAGCCAGTTAGATTAGGTGGGAAGACACCAATATCCACCTGGAAACTGTGTARAGATTCATACATCCCCAAAAGTGTATAACCCACAATTACAAAGAATTACAAAAGAACATGCCAAACTAAAATTGTCAAAAGGAGTCAGTTGGAATAGGTTGGTGGCCACTAATATCCACCTGGATCATTCCTCCCCCGTTASGAAGCAATGTTCTCTATTGTGTTGATTTCCCCCATCAGGTGAGGAAWKTTTTGTTGAATTTGGCCCTGGGTGAGCCATTTGCCTGGGTGCAGGAGTTTCCCTGCCTTAACAACCTGATAAAGCTCGATCCTCTRCCAGCGAGTTCCCTTAACCTGTGTGTCCACTATCTAATCATTGGATGCATGTTCCATGTAGTCAAGGTTGAGCTCTRTTGGTGTCCATTGTTCTATGATCTCTAAGGTGTCCAATAATGGTGGAAAATATGGCCGAAGGAGGTCCACATTGAACATTGGGTGCAAGCCAAGGAAGGGGGGAGTGTTGAGCTCAAAAGCATTGTCTCCCATGGCCTTGGTGATACTGTAAGGCCCATAGGGAAGTGGACAGAGCTTATGATGGGGCCCTATAAGGAATTCTTTCTGCAAATGTAACTAGACCTTGTCTCCCACCTGAAACTTGTGCGGTACCTGGTGTTGATCATGGCGCTACTTGTACTTAGTATTGACTTTTTTCAAAATCTCATGGACCTGTTGGAGGATGTGTTAAATCTGCTCAATTAATATGGTGGCTTTGTTGGCCTCAGACTGAATATGGGAATATTGTATCTATGTGGTTGTAATAGGTAGTTCAACATCAATGGGACCCAAGGGTTGGAATCCTAGCTGCACCTGAAATGGGCTATGGCCGATGGAGCTATGGAGAGCCATGTTGTAGCTGTGTTGAGCATAGGGAAGACTCTCATCCCATGTATGCGGATTCTTAGAGTTATACATGCGTAAGATAATAATTCAATTGACAACCTTTGTCTGGCCATCGGTTTGAGGGTGGAAGGTAGTGGATTTAGTGAGCTTAGTGTCCAACTGTGACCCGAGACTTGACCAAAATGTGCTAAGGAACTTGTTGTCCTAATCGGAGATGATAATCTATGGTATCCCAAAATGGACCCACACTCGTTTGAAGAAGAGCTTGGCAGTATCTGTCATTGTGATGCTCTTCTTGCAAGCTGTGAGAATGGCCATCTTTGAAAACCGATCAACCACCAAAAAGACACAATCATTGCCTTTCTTGGTGGACGAAAAGACAGGCATGTAATCCATCAAAATGGATTCCCAAGGCCTCTCGAGAGTAGGAAGAGAGGTCTATAAGCCTTGCTTCTTGATCGTTTGCTTGGAAATGGCATAKGCATTGCAAGATCTGATATACTTGCTTACGTCCAGTTGAATTTTTGGACAATAAAAATGTTTTTKTAGAATGACCAAAGTTTTCTCCATGAAAAAATGTCCTGCCATCCGACTGTAGTGAGCCTCCCAAATCAACTTTGCACGCTTTCTTGCAGGAACATAGAGGTGGACCATATGGTATAACAGTTTGTCCTGAATGTGAAAATTGGTGACATTYGCACCTGTACCCAAGAGCTGATAGGTGGTGGCGAATTTAGGATCTGGCTRATAAAGTTGGGGCCACTCAGATGCCTCATGCCCACAGGAATGGAGCACAGTGGTGAGTGCAGCCATGGGAGGTCGATTGAGGCAGTTAGCGACATGATTTGTTCTCCCTGTCTTATACTTGATGTTGAGATGGAACTATTGTAGGTATGTGGACCACTTCTGATGGTGGTCGTTCTGCAACTTCCCTTGTGTCAGTATGAATTGTAGAGGCTTGTGATCAGTGTGGATGATTGTCTTTTTCCCGGGATGCAATGTTTCCATTGAAGACATGCTTGTACAATGGAGTACATTTCCTTGTCATAGGTGGGGTATTTCCAGATAGTATCTGAGAGTGTCTCACTATGGTATGCTACTAGATTACTATGTTGAGTGAGGAATACGCCTACAACATAGTTAGATGCATCAATCTCAATATCAAACGGTTGTTTCATATCGGGTAAGGAGAGTACTGGAGCTAAGCACAAGCGATGCTTCAAATCATCAAATGCTCATTGTTGTGCCTTCCCCCACGTGAAATTTTCCTTTCCACCACCCTTGGTCACTTGGTTGAGGGCCCATGCAATATGGGAGAATCCCAACATGAACTGTTCGTAGAAGTTGGCAAGTCCTAAGAAGATCCGCAGATCGATAAGTGTGGTTTGGACTGGCGAGTCACAAATGACTTGGATATTAGATGGGTTCACATGTACCCCATGTTCATCAACAATGTATCCCAAGTATTGGACCTTGTTCATGACAAATAAGAATTTTTCCAAGTTGGCATATAGCTTGTGCTACCGCAGGGTGCTCAAAACCTGTTGAG
>JASDQU010240334.1:0-16720 GCA_032191745.1 Picea mariana | reverse complement strand
TGCAATGTTTTTATATGATAATCAAATGAAAACTATAACAAGGATAAAACAATATGAGCAAATATGTCATAACTTTCAATAAATAGAACCAATAACTTTCATGTCCAAAGGTTTAATGGTGGAATACATCCAACTGCGTAATCAAGGTAAGACAAAGATTAAGAACATAAGTTTGATAAAACCTTTATCAATCATACGATAAACCAGTGATCAAGTATCAACCAATAAATCAAAAGACGACGACAATATAATCAACGAGATAGGTGTTTTCACATTTGCAATTGTGAAAACTGAGGCGAAATTGAATTGTAATGGTTGAAAAAACGAGACACATGTCCATTAACACAATGCGACAATGATTTGTCATGATACCGCAAGGGGTGTAGGAAGCTTTCGAGAGTAATCGAAAAAAAATTGGGTTGGCTGCCAACAGGTGGTCATATGTTTGGGTATACTACTGCCCAGAAGATCTTACGAGCAAGGTATTTTTGGCCTTCTTTATTTAACGATTGTATAATTTCCATCCAAAAATGCCATGCTTACTAGACCTACAACCATAAGATACGGTCACATCCTTCTCCTCTTCACCCTGTGGTCTCCGTCGGTCCCTTTGCGAAATGGGGTATCGATTTCATGACATGTCACCCCCACTCAGCCGGGGGGCATGGGTACATTATTGTAGCTGTAGATTATTTTACGAAATGGGCCGAGACGATGCCGACATTTGACAATACTGGAAAGACCATAGCATTATTCATTTTCAATCACATCATAGCTCATTGTGGTGTTCCTCAGGCTATCATCATTGATCATGGTAGTCACTTTAGAAAATTCATGATGTCTGAGCTCACTAAAATGTTGGGTCTTCACCACGAAAATGCAACACCCTATTATCCACAAGCCAATAGCCAAGTCGAAGCAATTAACAAAGTCCTCATTACCATGCTCTGACGAATGATAGGGATTCACAAAACAAGTTGGCACATGATGTTGTTTTCAACATTATGGACTTACCAGACATCCGTCAAGTCTACTACCAAATTTACACCATTCCAGTTAGTCTATGGTCTTGAAGCCATACCAGATACCCGCCTTGAAAATAGTCATCGAACTCCTCCCAAACACTTCTGTCAAGGAAGAACGTCTATTGTATCTCATGCGATTAGACAAAACTCGTCGCGACATCATCCTAGTTATAGAAACCCAGAAGAAATGCATCAAAACCCAATATGAAAAACATGTCAAGCCTCATGTTTTTTCTGAAGGTGATCTGGTTCTCCTTTACGAACAAGATCGGGACATGCTAGGGGCTAGAAAATTTGAAGCTATGTGGCGAGGTACTTATATAATTAAACAATTTTTGGAGAAAGGAGCTTATGAGTTAGTAGATTACAATGGTATCCCTTTGAGTGAACCCAGAAATGGGTTGTACTTAAAGAAGTACTATGCCTAAGATCACCTGTGCATGAGTACTTGTATTTTATTGTATCATACTTCTTGTGTGTTATTGTAGTATGGTTTTTCATTATCTGGTCTTTGCCCTTATGTTACGTTGTGTTTGGCTTCCAGATGTCAGAGTCTTCACTACCCCACATTGGCTTCGATGATGGCGCTAGCCATAGTACTCAGAACCTTACTTCTGCTTCTTGGGCAATTCACGCCCCTACAAACGAACTTATCACTTTACGAGGTGTGTGTCTCAGTCGCGCGACCAATAATATTGTAGAGTATAGCACCATTATCGAATTATTTATTGATTCTATCTCACTCGGTATCCGTCACTTGGTTGTACGACTCAATTCATAGCTAGTAGCACTATAGTTAAGTAATGTCTATGCTATTCGAAGTCCTACTTTATTACGGGTATATTTACGAATTCACCTCTTGGAATGTTATTTTGATTACATTGAGTATCAGCATATTCCTAGATCTCTAAATACATTAACTGATGCATTAGCTAACTATGTATTAGAAAGACATTTATGTATTAGAAATACATTTGGGACATTTATAAACCAATCACATCACATGCATCACACAACACAATATAAGCTAGTAGAAGCCGTATATGTGTATATAACGATCAAAAGTTTTTTACAAAAAGTTTTTTTCCAAGGACCAACATTTCAAAATCTGAAGCTCATAGCTTCTACAAAGTAGCATCATGGATGATGCTCATGATAACACATGACTTCCTAGGCTACCCTATGAAGAATTCGACCAATAGACTCTGACACACCCATAGTGTGGCACTGATAATGCCGAGGGGCCTCCCCGATAGTCATATCTGGAATGTTAGTAGTCAACACCTCCAAGTTTTTCTCCACTGCTTCATAGTCTTCGGGATCCCATCGTGCTACTAGAGTCACCTCTCCTCACCGCTGAATAGGAGAAGTCCTTGGTGGTCGATACGGCCCCACGTCTATTCCATCAAAAGGGGATTTTTTTATTAGTCCTTAGACAAACATAAAAAACATTTTATATGATAAAAATTACAAAACCATTTAAAAGAAAAAAATGTGTACTTCTTACCTAGGTCACCCCACTGAGCATCCTTAGGTAGGGATAAATCTGGGTCCCCTCAGAAGTCCAATCCGGTGTAGGCATAATCCTCAACCATCAACATCTGTGGCCGCAACCAGTCAAAGAACGAATCATTGTATTTGATGATAGGCCCAACTACATGTCAGGCCATGAGGTTTCACCACCTCAGCATCCTCAGATCCTATGGGGCCAGTAAACCCCAATCAACCTGTAATCTCAACAAGGGGACCCTCTCAATAAAGAAGGACACCAAAAGTGATCCGTNCCCAAATTGCTTCAGGTTACCTCTCCTGCACTTTTTCAACTGCCTCTTCATACTACAGAGAACTGTGTCTGCCCAGTTGAAGACTCGTGACTCTGTACACTCGATGGCATACTGGAAGTAGCTTTAGAGAGCCATGTGTGGAGCTGTGCTCCCATCCATGCATGCTATGGTGAACAAGATGGTTCGCAGGGTCAAATCTTGGACCCCACAGATAGCCACCTTAGAATTTGCTTCTTTTTTCCTCTGGAACACAGTACTGGTGACAATACTCACTCATAGGGAGTCTGCCACCTCAGCTATCAGTCAAGCTAGCATGGTACCCATGCCATGATAACCCTGTAAGAAAGTAGATATCCTTGATATCTAGGGTCAAGGTGTGGACTCCCACGTGAAACAACTACTGGTCCACATCCAACATATGAACCAAGTACTCCAACAACCTGACTTGGGCTCTCGTGCCCAGAATCCGGAAGAATTTCAGAAGCCCACAATATCGGAGAGCAGTAATGGTACCTGGGTCATTCCCGGAAATATCATCATCTTCCTCATGCTCTATTTCTCGCCACTTCATCATTATGACAGTTAAATGCCTGCACAAGAAGCATAAGAGAAGGGTCAGCAACTCATTTTGAACTTTGGCACAATTTTTCATTGAGCAAATATCATTTCAAAATTTCATTTTGCGGTTCTCGTAGGTGCCCCTTTAGCACAGTGCGAGATTCTCACAGGTGCCTTTGGGGCCACCTGCGAGAATCATGCATTCTCACATATCCTATGTGGCTATCCTGCGAGAACGCCTGAGCACAAGTTTTTGCCCTAAAACGAACTCAAAAACTTGAAAATTGCTAATGAAAATGAAAAATAAACCATGGAAAAGATGAGGGGTCAAGAGCCTACCTCATTGACGAAGACGGTTTGCCAAATGGTTTCCTGTGCTTCCCGTGATTGAGCGATGAAATTTGAGGTAAAAAAAGGTTGTTTTGGGCAAAGTTCTTGGCAAAGTCACAATGAATATGGTAAAATCCCTTTTACCCACTTATATTTACTTTTTACCATTTTTGTTGATTTTTATATTATTTTATTCATTAAACCTAATGCCTAATAGCCCCATGAGTGTGATTTCTTGTAGATATAACAAATTTGAATTCCACACGAAAGAGTATGGATGTTTTTTCTTTTTTCGTCGCATGTACGACCGCTTTTTATAGTTTTTATAAAAAAATCGAGCTCAGTCTTCATTCGTCTCACACTCAAAAATACATGAGAACACAACCAAGTATACTTTTCTCGTCTTTTTGTACTCGTCATGGTAACACAAAAATGACGAACCCAAAGGAGTATTCTTTAATCTCTTTTTACACTCCTTAAAACAAAAAGATTGTCGAGCGACCTTGTTATGTTAACACTTGTAAAAGTATCTGAACAAAATGTTTGATGGGCGATAGTTTATCACTTTTTTGGTCCTGTCACACTATTTTACGAAAAAGGAATTGAGAGAGTTCTCTTTTAAGGGTTTTTTACAAACTCTATAATCATGAAAAACCTTCAAGTTTTCTATCTTTGGACTCGTTAAACAAACATTAAAAGACCTGTAATGGAACCGAGCCACTCCTTCCTAGGGTTCATTAAACATACTTCGAGGGACTCACCCGAAGGATGAGATTACATCAATAAACACATGTTATCCTCCTAAAGCTTGCGTAAAAATAAAGAGGTACTCGCCAGAAATGGTGGGGGAAAATTTGGGAAAGGGATGTGTTTTCATATTCATATTATTGGCAATAAGTGTCGCTCTTGAACATGACACCCCCTATTCATTATCTGAAGCTGGTTTGGAAAATCCATTTGTCTCTTATTTGACTTGCTACAAGGTCATATCCCGAGTCGTCTCTGAGTCAGTGTTGCCAAATCATTGGTTGTGTCATTCATATGTTCAAGAGAAGTTCATCAGAAACCTCTATTGAGTCAGCCATCTGGAGTTGTCCATTCTCTATGTGTCAGCCTTCCCTGTGTCCAGTTCAACCTACATCATACTCTATTTCACCTTCAAAATCTATTACTCATTTCATGTCATTGATGGGGGATACATCAAGGCCTTCTTGTGACGAGTTTTGTTCCATCGACTCCAGCTCATTATCTGGAAACAAGACTTAGAATTTATTTGGTACCTTGGAACTTGCATGCCTCAATGGTAGGTTTCCTCGCTTTCGACGGTGGGTTTTCATCATTGACCCCTGATCAGGAGATTCCGTCGAATGTTCGACCTCAACTCATTTATTCACATTCAGTGGATTGTACTAGTGTACCTTGGGAGTCATTGGCATTAATGGTGATTTCCCTCGCACTTGTTAATGGTATCATCATTGACCAGTAATCAACTGGTTTCTACCATGTTCGACTCCAACACATGTAATCACATGGTTAGATTCACGCTTTTAGGTGATGGGATTGAAGACCCTGGGTCTCATCTCTTTGATCTAGGCTGCAATGGAATATGTATAATTTGCTGACACATAGATCCACTTTGTATGTCACGAGGCTATGTCATCTTAATTTGAATCTTCTTGCATAGATCCACAGTGTATTTTTGGTGGATATGCGATATTTTGATGGCATGGATCCACGGTGTATGATTGGTGGCCATGACCTATGTTCATGATGTCATTCGTCTGTGATCTGAGTATGGGAGTGCCTACCTCAGAATTGGTATTATATTTTGCAGATGCTTGGTTGTTTGTAGGTTTTTGATTAGGTATACTCCTAGTTTCCAGCACACATGTGCAGTTTACAAAGTATTTTAGCTGTCACTGATTCCGGCCTCATAATTTGGGGGGCATTCTGTTACACATGATTTTGGTCATCTTGGTGATGTATTAACAATGGTGTATTCAGGCTCCCAACAAGGACTTTTTGCCTGAGAAAAGTGGATCTTATATCCTTCCAAAAACATATTTTCAAAGTAAGTTTGTAGGCTGCATATGGCCTAGGGTGCAAGAATCCCTCATTCTCATAGGCCACCTTCATTTAGGGTGAGAACTTCTCACAGTTTGCTCCATACACAGGGTGCGAACCTGTTTTTAAGCTTGGAAAAGAGAAGAGGTCTCGAGGGTTCTAGAAGGGAACCGTCTAGAAAATGAGTTGGCATTTGTATGGTTTTCATTTTACTGAATTCTCAGATTTTACGAGATCATCCTCATCTATGTAACCATCTCCCATTTTCCTATATATTGAAAGGTTTCTCATGGAAAAGGTTACGAAAGATTAATTGAAGAATTGGTGAAGGAATTGTGTGAAGAACCCTGCTTAGACAGAAGCTTGGAGACTCTAGTTGGTCTATCAAGAGGAATTGGATCTTCTTCATGCAAATACAGAGCAAGTGTGTGTGTTGGAACCAAGGGTCACTGAAAGGAATCTTGCGACATCAAGGCGATCAAGTTGTATTTTCTACTTTCAGTTAATATGATACAGCGACATGTCCCTTTCCCATAAAGTCATTCTTAATTTATTGTGTAATTCCTTGATCATATGCATAAGTTGACATTGAATATATTTTTCTATCTTCACTTTGGTTGGTTTGTGTTGTCTTGGACTTGACCTCACGAGAGCACCAGAGTGAAGCAGAAGAAACAGAGACCTAGGGAAGAAATATAAAGGTATGTCACTTATTCCTCCTTATTAGCAGATTCAATGATTACAACTTAGGGAAAGAGTCGTGTCCTGTCCTATTTTGTTCTAGATCTCGGTGGATATAGGGAGATCTGTTAGTGTCCACACCTACCGATTAGTCCGATAACACTTATGGATTTCTACTTAGTCAAGATTGGTCTAAGAAGTTAAACATATACTTTAGTACATACTAGGCTCACCTTTAGTTTCCATTAAAGGGACACACAAATATGATCAGGGTCAATAGGGAATATATCTAAAACACACTTTCATCGACCTAGAAACCCTCAATGAACCCTCTTTGACATACTTTCCCATGCTAGGAAATTATTCCCTCGACTCTGATTTCGAGAATTTCTCCCCTCTCTCATCTGACGTCCCTCTCACTCAAAACTCTAAAATGACTTTTCAAGGAAATTTTCCAACAACGGCCAAAGAAATCCTCTCCTGTCAATGACCTCTATTAAAAACCACGAAGTAGATAGGAGGAAAGGAGAAAAGTGGTAGGAAAAAAGAAACTGATGGTTTTCACTCACAAGTTTGGACCTTGTACTTTGATGGGTCTAAGTCGCAAGAGGGATCAAGAGTAGGGTGTATCCTCATTGATCCCAAAGTGTTGGCATAGGGGCAAACCCAGGGTTCAATGCTCAAGAGTGCACCAACAAAACCCTAACTACCGTCCCTTTCAGCAACACCTGCGAAGCAGATGAAGTCTCACATGAGGTAGAGGCAGGGGTGGTTGCAAGACTCAGTTGTATGCAACCTTAGCTGGGACACATATATATGATTATACAACTTACTACAGAACCTAGCACCATTAGTTCCTCAAGATACATTCAATAACCACTTTGCTTATAAGACAGAGCTTCACAGAATCCACACTAATACAAGCACTTAGCAATAGTAAAATAGATCAAATCCTAGTAGATCATCACTAAGAATCTTCATACATATCAGATCTAACATTCATACAAATCTAATATCACAAAGCATAAGTAGATCTACCTAAATATATCAAAGCATTTAACAGAAGAAGAAATAAACACATTGAACTAAAGCATAAAGCATCACACACAGATTTACATGGTTCACCCCCACCCTAGGGCTACGTCCACCAACTCTTCTTATTTATTATCTTGGTCAAGAATTTACAACACAGAGACTCAACAATCCTTAGTCCGCACAAGACAGAATATCTGCGCAACTCACCAGATCCTTCTTCCTTGCGCTTCAACACAAATCCTTTCACAACCTCCTATAAACACTTGCACTTAGCTCTTCAAGCCTCTTACAATCACGCATAGAGCAATTACAATCCACATCTGATCACACAGATCTAATTACTAGCACTAATCCATTGGGCATCCTTACATTGCCTAAGTATCTGTTTATATATTACAAAAGTGGGCCTAAGCATGGGTAAACCCACAGGCCGACATCCCTTTCCCATTACATTAAACCAAAGGCCTAAAAGACACCCAAAGTGGACCAAGATCCCATGATCTCTACTTCACCTGGTGCTCCATCTTTGATAGGGTGGCGAAGTCCAAAATGGTCAATTATGACCAAGTGTTCCTCAAAACTTGGTCAAGGGCCAACAAGCCCCCAACACTCAACTATGACTCATCCCAAGTCACTCAGGTCTAACCAATTCTTCTTCGAATTCCTCCATCTTGGCTCGAGTGGCTTCAACTTGCCACCTTGCTACTACCTCTTTCTCGACGAACTCTTGGATGAGTGCCTCGTTCATCGGTCTTTCTAAGCATTGTTCTACTATGTTCACAACTTGTTCAAGTTCTACTCCTTGGCTTTGAACTTTAGTGAACAGTTGGCATACCTTTTCTTGCACTGGTTGAAGTCCTTGAGAGACTTCCATTACTTTACTCTAAAGCATGTGAATATGTTGTTGGGTTGTGTGTTTCTTTGGAAACCTCTTCATTCTCTCTATGGGTGATGGGGCCTTCAACTATACTTGTAGAGTTTCAGTGTCATACTTTGCCTCTTGGAGCTATTACTCTAATTGATGCAATTATGGGTTCTCGGTTAGGTTCTCGTAGATCTGCGCACTTCTTCTACTTAACTATTTGCATTCCTTAGTGAGTGCTCTGGGCAGTTATTTCTCATTGATCATGCACTTCTTGTGGGGTGTGTGGTATGGTATGAAGCTCTAAGTCCACAACTCTTTGTTGAAGTTGTTGAACAACTTCAGCAAGCTTCATCACTTGGTGTTCTATGGGGTCCTTTGCCTTCTGTTCTAAGCTGGTCACAGAGTGAAATTCTCTGTGGACTGCTTCTTCAATCCCAATCTACTTCATGAGCAGCTGCTCTTTCTCTGTTTGGATCTTCGCTCTGTCTTATTCAAATTTCGATTGGAGAGTGTCCTTCTCTTGTTGCGCAGATCGACGTTGCTAGATGATTTTCTCCTGTTCTTTCTTTAAGGCCTGGGTGTCTTGTATTATTTCTTCCTGTGCTTTCCGAAGGCGTACTTCGACTGTGTCAACAATATTTCAGATTTGAACCCATGCATTTCCTTCTTCTGTTGTTCCTTCTGGAAGGGGCTCAAAGGAGACTACACAGCTAGACTGGAGAGCTTGTTTTACTCCTTGGAGATCGATCTCAACCCTGTGGTACATTGTGTCTTTCTTAGCTTCTTTCCTTTCTGTTATCTCTTCTATGGCTTCATTCATAGCTATGATGAGAAAACTAAAGTCATCTGGAGTGAGCGTGGTCTTCAACTTAGTCACGGGTGTTATTGATTTCTTTCAGGAGGAAAGCTCCAGAGGTGAACCCTTCCTTTTATTTATGTTTTCTATTTCGTCTCCTAGCCTCTGTTCGACTTCCTCTAAGTTTGAGCCATTACCTCCTTACTCTGGTGTAACAGATGCAGTTGTCAATATTCAACACTTCTGCAGGGTCGGATGGAATAAGAAGGTATGTTGACCATTCCTTGGTGATTTCCTCCAGGTATTCTCCTATCATCTTATAATATGACTGAAGTTGTTCTTTGTTCTCATCAACATGTTCTGTAAGATAGATAAATGGTGGTCTGCAATGAACTTTATCAAGGGTCAAAACCTGTGTAAAGTATTCAGGGTGACTCACGGCTCAGACTGGATGGCGAGCTTCAACTGGGTGTAGTAGGTGTGAAATATAACATTGGATTGCCACTGCTTGTTCATGTCGTTCGAGTACCAAAAAGTACTGAACTTTGCCACTAGTGGTTCAAAGGGGTCAATGTCAGGGAAGGTTTCACCTTCCGGTAGCTCCCATGCAACAAAAGTTATAATTATCAAAAGCCAGCTAAAATAAAATTCATGACCCTTATCCTGGGCTTCTCTGCAATCAATCTCTAGTTTATTCACCAGGTACTTCGCCCAGTTCATATGTGGTCCCTTTGCACACTTTCCTGCGAGATCGACTACAAAGATGGATATTTGCATGGGTCAATTCTTGCGTACCAACTTCCCTGCAATCAGTTGATAGGCGAGGTGCACTGGGCCACTTTCAATGGAATTTACCTTGTAGCCTCACACTCCTTTCTCAACATCACCATAGGCTTCTTTGATTTTCTGAGCAAGAGCATGGTCCACGGTCTTTTTAGTATAATACTCGTGGGGATTAGGGCCCTGCATGATAAGCCCAATGATTCGGTTGATCAGCACTGGATCAACTATTATACGAAGGTTCATCCATAAATATCCTCCATGGTAACTTACCAGTAGCATCTTCACACAAGCATTCACCTCTTGGTGTCTGCCGAAGTGCAGTATCTTCATAACGTTGAGCAAAGTGGACTGTGTGAGGTTCATCGTCCATTGCTGAGGGACAATATTTGAATTCTTTCCCTTAGTTTTGGTTAGGTACTTGTACAGGGAAAGTGTGTTGTATACTTTTCAATCCCCCAAGTTGAAGTCCCTAAACTTCAACGCTGCGATCTTGTCATGATCTGTGCGGACTACACATACCCCTTTTGGCAGGTATGCAGTGACTAGAGTGTACTCAAAGTCTCTAGGCACACTATCTCTATTCATCGCACCACTCAGAGGTGGTATGTAAGCAGGTCGGATGGATGGGACCAACTTCACATTGGCCATATAGTCTTTATGTTTGGTTCTTCTTTCTTCACCAGCTCGAGATTTTCCTGCTCAAGCAGTGGACGGGGAGGCTTACACTCCTCTCATTAATGATTCCTATAAACCTGTAGACAATCCTCATTCTGACATGACTCTTTCGGCTCTAAGGCTAGCGAGTACCTCTCTTACAGATTCTTCAATTGTGCTAAATTCATCGAACATATACGCCCAGGATCAATATCTCAGGTTCTCATAGTAACGTAGGCACTATAGTAAGGTAGAGAGTAAGGGCGAAGTAATCACTGTTCATAATTCAGGTAATCTGTGGGCTCAAATTCACGATTTAGAAAAAGTGTCTTCCGTGCATGGTGCAATGGATTAAGTAAGTAACTTTGTAATGGATCGTTTGCAATGGATATGGGTCTTCCTTAAATCTGGTTCTATCCATTATGGTGTGTTCTAATAGTTTGGTGAAGAGCTATCAATGCTTTTCAATCCATTTGGAGTGGTAGTCAAATGGACATATTAGCCTCCAACAGCTATATTGCTTCATTGTGGAAAAGTGACCCATGTCGTTGTTCTGTTATCCCGACAAATCTCGAATTTTACAAATTTTCTTTAGGAGAGGTTCCCTCTGGGACCCTTTATAGCCTGTTGATATGAGCTCTCTTTTTACTTAGCTTTCTAGTCTTTTTCCCCCTTAGATTCATCTCGATAGTTCTTTTCTCATTTTGGTTCTTATTTTCCTTAGGCATAGTCACTTCGCGTTGCTGAGGTTCTTTCCCAAGACTCATGAGAACTACTTCATATGTATCTCGTATAGATACTCCAATATTCTGTGAGTCCCCTACTCCTTGACAATTGGGCTTCTAGTGTTAATTAGCTTTGATTTATTCTCTTGTTCCTCAATCAACTGTGCAATCCTTCTGGTCATGAAATCTTTTAGCTCTTGTAATACCCTTTCTTCTTCCTTCTTTCTGGATTGATCTCTCTCAATCCAAGGTTTTCCAAGTAACATAGTGAATGGGGTGTTGTCCTCAATAAATGTAATAATCTCAAAATCTTCTTTAGTCAAAGTTCCATTGTCTGTCATAGGTATCTGAGCGAGTTTTCCACATAACATCACCATTTTTTCTCTGAATACTCCTATTCCCCCTAGTGAAGGAATCAGATCAGGCTTCCCTATAACTTCCCAGGTTATTTCTAGCATAATTTTCACTTGTTTTTCTTCATCAAGAATACAGTCAATGTTGAAGTCCCCTAGTCTTTCTTCGACTTGTTCCTTTTATTTGAAGATCTCCGGTAATATTACATCTTTATGTTTCCTCAGTGTTTCTTTCATCTGTATCAATACTTTATCGGATTCCTTCTAAGGTTCTTCTATTTTTGGGGTTGTCCTAGGGTTTTCTTCATGCAGATTCATTCTTTCAAACTTAGCAATCATTATAGGGCAATCCAATACTTCATGATCCAAAGATTTGCAATAGAGACAACTGGGTTTTCCACCAGGGTATTCCTTATCTAGATGGCCTGGTTTTCTACAACTATAACATAGGGTTAATCCTCTCTTTCTCTTAAATGATCCCCAACTTCTTCTGTACTATGCATCAGGATCATGGTAACTAGCTTGCAAAAATTTCTTTCTAGGATCTTGCATCCATTTGTTAGTCCAAACATTCTTTCTATGCATAGGTATAACATATCTATCAGATCTATTCATATCAATATTTATTTCATCTATTACTTCCCTAAGTTTTAAGCTAGGACAAAATCTATCAAAAAATCCTAGATCCATACTTTAGAAACAAAAATTTCCACTTATCTTACTTCTACAGAGCACAAAGCGTTCATATCTAAGAACTTTTAACTATTCTTACCTTTATTAGAGCACATGGCTTACAAATCTTACCTCTTCTCTGAAGGTCTAACCTCTTTCTTTCAGAAACTTCCACTTTTACTTTTCTTAGAGCACAGAGCATTCGGATCTCGCTTCTTTTCTTCAGATCTGATCTTCCTTTCTTCAGATCTAACCTTATTCAGTGATTCCTTTTGCACAAAGTTTCTTCTTCTCCAGTTCCAAACAATCACAGTTTCAGTCCCGACAACAGAACCATTTGTTGGCATAGGGAAAGACCTAGGTTTCAATGCTCAATAGCGCACCAACAAAACCCTAACTATCAGCCCTTTTGGCAACACCTGCGAAGCAGATGAAGTCTCACCCGAGGTAGAGGTAGGGGTGGTTGCAAGACTCATGTGTCTGCAACCTTAGCTGGGACATAGATCTGTGATTATACAACTTACTAGAGAACCTAGCATCTTTAGTTCATCAAATCTTCGCAACATCTACACTAATCCAAGCACTTAGCAACAGTAAAATAGATCAAATCCTAGTAGATCAACACTAAGCATCTTCATACATATCATATCTAACATTCGTACACATCTAAGATCACAAAGCATAAGTAGATTTACCTAAATATATCAAAGCATTTAGCAGAAGAAGAAATAAACACATTGAACCAAACCACAAAGAATCACACACAGATTTACGTGGTTCACCCCCACCCTGGGTTACATCCACAAAATCTTCTTCTTTATTATCTTGGTCAAGAATTTACAGCATAGAGCCTCAACAATCCTTACTCCGCACATGATAGAAGATATATGCAGCTCACCAGATCCTTCTTCCTTTCACTTCAGCACAAAGCCTTTCACAACCTCCTATAACGACTTGCACTTAGCTCTGCAAGCCTCTTACAATCACATGTAGAGCAATTACAATCCACATCCGATCACACAGATCTAATTACTAGAACTAAGCCATCATGCATCCTTACATTGCCTAAGTATCTATTTATATATTACAAAAGTGGGCCTAAGTGTGGGTAAACCCACGGGCCAACATCCCTTTCCCATTACATTAACCCAAAACCCTAAAAGAGGCCCAAAGTGGATTGAGATCCCACGATCTCTGCTTCGCCTAGTGCTCCATCTTTGACAGGGTTTCGAAGTCCAAAACGGTCAATTATGACCAAGTGTTCCTCAAAACTTGGTCAAGGGACAACACAGAGGTAAACGAAATCTCTTTTTCTGCAGACTAGAATTTGAAAGCGCAAGCAACACCATTGAGTATGAATCTCTAGTACAAGGGATAAATAAATCCATAGACTTAAACATTAAATAACTAAATCTTTTCAGAGATTCTGAAATCATCGTTAGACAAGGAACACTATACACTGCAACTCTCCCCACTTGAGGAATTATCAACAAGAAGTGCACAGACTAATAGAACATTTTGTAGCCTTCAAGATTACAATGATCCCCAGGACAAAGAACACTCTTGTTGATTCCCTGGCCATTACTGCCTCAAGGATATCCTCTTTAGAAGACTATGAAGCCTCCTGGTTCATTATGGAGCTACTCTACAAACCATCAGTGCCCAACAATATTTCTAATTGGAAGGTATTTGAAGGAGATGAAAAAATCATAAACTTTTTAACCAATCAGGATAATTTTAAAGATTTGGCTATTGATGATGAAATATTTCAGTATCAATTAATAGAAATCGATCCCCATGTACAAAAACCTGAAACATATCAATCAACTAGAAAACTGAGGTCTCACATGATACCGAAAGGGGTATCCAATTTAGAAAACCTTTTTGACTTAAGGGAAAGATTTAAAGGGTCAATGAACACAAAGACAAGGAGTTTCTATCCCATGTACAAAACCATTACTCTAGGAACCCCATAGAACCCTAAGAATATAAATCTCGGCAAGACAGTATCTAAAGAAGAAAGTTAGGCCTATCTAAAACTTTTTAGAGAATATCAAGATGTTTTTGCATGGTCCTATAGAGATCTGAAAACTTATGATACTCATATCATTCAACACACAATCCCATTAAAACCAGAAGTAAAACCCTTCCAACATAAGCTCTGGAAGTACCACCCATCCCTGGAACCTCTCATGTGTCAGAAATTGAAGAAATTACTAGATGCTAAAATTATCTTCTAGGTTAGTGTTACCCATGATTTTTGTCATCATGATGATGTATTGATGATGGTGTACTCATGCTCTTCATAAGAACTTTTACCTGAGAAAAGTTACTTTCATCTCTTCCAAGAAAACTCATTTTTGAAGCAAGTTCGCAGGCTGCTAGTATATTTGGCTGCAAGAATGACCCATTCTCGCAGGCTGCCTTAAGCCAGGGTGCAAACCTCTCACACTGTGTTGAACTGCTAGAGTGCGAACTCTTTCTAAAGCAAGGAAAAATATGAATTCTCAATGCTTCTAGAAGGGAATCTTCTAGAAGGATGAAATGGCATTCGAATGGTTATCCTAGTACTAGATTCCCTGATATTTTGGGATCATTCTTATCCAAGCAACTAATTCATTCTCTCCTATATATTGATTGAATTCTCATGGAAAATGTTAAGCAAACAAGGTTAAGCAAGATTCATTGGAGAATTGGTGAAAGATTGTGTGAAGGACTGAAGCTACAACAGCTAGGAAACTCCAGCAAGTTTATCAAAAGTGGTTGATATTCTTCATGTAAGTGAGCAAGTGTGTGTGTCTGAGCCAAGGGCCATCGAAAGAAAGTTTGCAACATCAAGGCTCAGGTTGTAATCTTTACTTTCCATTAATATGATACAGTAATATGTCCCTTTCCCATAAATCTAAGTCCACTTTATTGTATAAATCCTTGATCATATACATAGATTGACTATTGAATAGATTGTGCTTTCCTCACTTTGGTTGGTTTGTGTTGTCTTGATCTTGATTGCACAAGAGCACTGGAGTGAAGCGGGAGCAACAAAGATCAAAGGAAGCGATAATAAGGTATGTTCCTTGTTCTTGCCTCTTATTTAATTCAATGGTTAGAATCTAGGGAAAGAGTCATATTCTGTCTTTCTTTGTTCTAGATCCAGGTGGATCTAGGGAGATCGGTTTGTGTCCGCACTTACGGATTTATCCAATAAAAAAATTGGCGAATCCACTGGGGAATTATCCCATTTTCTTTCTGGCTTTTGGTATTTTTCTGTGGCCATTTTCTCTTGTTTAAATTTTCTCCTTTCTTGTCAATCTCTGAGTCTTCAGGATATCCTGATAGACCCTCTGGGTCCAGATACTTTTTCTAATTTTGCTTCATTTTTCAAAAATTTGATTAGTTTCAGAGGTTCTTGCACTATAATTCACTGTAGCCTATGAGAATCCACAGAGTTTTCACTCTGTCTTTAGGTTGCAGTGCGAGGTTCTCACACTCTGCTCAAAGGTCACCTGCGAGAATGCCTAATTCTCGCACTGTGTAGTATTGCTAGCCAGTGAACCCATGTTTTCAAATTTTTGGATTTGAGTTGTGGCATCTTCAACTGCCTAGATCAATCTAGGTGCCTCATAAAAGTTTCTTTGACCATTGATTGATGTCTTTCTTGTCTTCGTTTGTGTGCATGAACAGTCTTAGGATTTCAAGGATTTTCTTGTCATTTGGGTCTTGACTTTCGTTTCTTGACTTTTCTTGGTAAAACCATTCTCTCTGTTTTCAGAATCTGAGTGTGTTTGATTAGTTAAGATCCAATGATTGGTTGAAAGTTAAGTTTTCTTGGCTTTTATCATTTTATTATGGTTTGGAAAATCGTTTTCCTCATGCAATTGAAAAGACTAGTTTGGGTTTCTTTGTTTTAACAAAGTTCATTATTGCTTTTAGTGAATTTTTTGAAACAAAAAGATTTAATTTCTTGCTTTTAGATTGGGGGCATCCTTGCATTTCAAGTAGCGAAATTGCATATTCTTGGCATTTTTTGATCTTAAATTATGAAAATTTCCCCCCCTCATGGCCGGGGGGGGCATGAATTGTGCATTGGTATTCAGTACTTTTTTCTCCTTTCTTGCAAATCTTCATATTGAGGAATTTAATGAATTTTGGGACATCATGCATATGGGAATGATAAATATTTTCTCCTTCTCGTAGCATAGCTTTCATAGAAATGAAAAGATTGCATCTTCATAACTTTGCATATTTTCCGAGTCAGTCAAAACACTATATTGTCCATGCCATTTTCCTCTTGAGTAACAACAACCATAAAATAAAGCGCTTATAAAAATTGATTAGACATTTTTATCTTTTCTGGTATCAAACCTACATTAGATTAGTTGTAAGGCTTTGGAATAG
>JASDQU010240333.1:0-16609 GCA_032191745.1 Picea mariana | reverse complement strand
TTGATTATGTAATTAATTCTACATATTGAAAGACGTGAAGGGAGCAATAACACTTCAATTCTATCAACCAATTAAAAATGAGAAACACAAATATTTTTATTATATCCAAAAATATATATTTGTTTTCCTATGTTAAACATTACATTACATACACAAATTTACGATAAAAGACAAATTAATATCACATCAAAAGCAAACTCATTGCTATAATCCCATGATAGGGACTAATAACTGATTATAGTCCCCTTTTTAACTTTTAAATCGTGTTAAGAGAAATTCTTAATTTTAAAAATAAATAATTGTTATTTTTATTTTATAAAATATTAAAATAAAAAATTAAAATTTTAATTAATATCTCTAAAAAAAAATTATATATATATATATATATATATAAATTAAAAAAAACCCTAAGATGTATCTTTTCATTCAATATTATTACATGTGGCATACTTTATTGAATTCCATGGCATGTAAGGTAATATTATTTTGTGATATCATATATGAATCTTAAAGCAATAATATTTTTGTGATGTCGTATATGAATTTTAAATTTCATTTTTTATTTTGAGAAAACCAAATTGCATAGATGTGTCATATTAATAAGGTGTTGTTAGTGAACAATGTTTTCTTTTAACAAAAAAGGGGAATTATATTATAATTTAAAACGGTGTGCGAAGATGTCGAGGAAATACAATCTATTAAAAAATGCAATTAGATTTGCAACAGAGTCTAAGAATATCACTGTTGTATCAGCTAAGATCAACAAATCTACTAGACAATGTTTCCCAAAACCAAAAATTTTCCTCTTATACAATTTATAAAATATCTATAGGATAAGTAAAAAGGGATGGTGTGAAACCGAGTTGGGTGGGAAGAGTTTTTTGAAATTGTTTTACAATGGCGGATTACCAAACTTAGAAACTGGTGCTTGGCTACTATTGGAGCGGTTTGGCTTTATCGATGGAGCTTGGACTTAGCTACCAGGTTCTCTGGGATGCTGGGACTGAGCTGCAAACAATATCTTTCATTTTTTTTTCCTCTTGTTTCTAGCCTTCTATCAGGATTGGTGGAATCCTAGTCACTCAGCTTTGGAGATGCATTACAACCCTGGACCAGCCATGTGTAGAAAGGATCAGGGTTTTTTATTCTTTTAACAACCTAATCTCCCTCTTTTTTAGGCATTGTTCTCGGTTCCGTGAACCCTGACTTTCTAACTAGCCTCTGTCCTAGCAAGCAGTTTCTAATTGGGGGGACAGCCTGGGGATATGGATTCATTTGAGGTTAGTGCGCTCATGGGTGTTGTAGACGAGTCTGAATGGGAGCGAGCGGGTATTTTCAAAACTTTTGATGAGCTGAGCTGTAAACTGGGTGGTGGAGGTATTTTAAAGGCGTCTTCAACACATACAGTTAAGACTCCTCTTCCCTCTTTTTCAGAACACTCTAGGGTAAAGGAGCCTCGTACTCTTGAAGCTGGCAAGACTACTCTTCATCTTAATGACGTTTTTGGTGAGAGCTCAGGGCAGCCTCTGAAGAATCCTATCTCCATTTCGGGTCCCCTGTTTGGACCAGGGTCTTCTCCTGTTATTCAACAACATTTCTCTGTGGGGAACTCTCATTGGGAGTCTTTGAAGGAAAAGGACTCTTTCCATAAGAAAGTGATTCGGGTTTGGAAGCCTAAGAGGAAGAGGAGGCATTTAGTTATAGGAATGGACGTTGGGCTGGAAGAAACATGCCATCTCTCTCTTTATGCACTAGTTGGGTGTTTTGCCTATAAGTCCTATTGCTCTTTACCTTTCACGGAGTGGATGGTACAAAATTGGGTTCCTCGTTGTGGTTATGCCCTGGAGCTGCTCATACTCCCTTTTGGATGGTTTGGCCTAGTGTTTAAGTCTCCTGAAGATGTCGAGCTCATTTTAAATAGCTTCTGGGATTAAGCAGGCAGTATTCTAATGCAGAAGAGGTGGAGGATGGGTTTTAACCCAGCTACGAACTACTTCAGTCTCAGATATGTTTGGGTTCTTTTACCAAGATTACCTTTAAATCTGTGGAGTGTTAAAGAACTCATAGTGATAGGAAACCTTCTTGGTCATTTTCTAAAAGTGGATGAAGTGGGTTTACTATCAACTTGTTATCACTCTAAGAAACTCTTTGGGGTTGTAGGCCAAAGATGCTTGGTAACTCAAGAATATGGTAAATTTGGTATACTTGGAACAATGGGATAACTGAATGACTAATGAAATGGATAACTCATCATACATTCGAATAAGACAGTGCTTTTAGAAATCAATAATCATACAAGATAGTTTAAACAAGGGATGAAGAATACTAATCTTGATAACCAAATACAACTAGGTGTAGGGTCAATACAAGATAGCAAGAAGTCCTTCAATTCAAGTTTATGAGCTTAATAAAGAGATGACAGTCTTTAGAAGCTAAGACAAACTAAAGTAACATACAAAAAGATGAGATGCATGAGCAATTCTGATATTGTAGACAAAATAAGACTGTGATTCTATTATCAAATAAGAGTCTATAACAATAGCAAAATGTGTCCAAGATTGAACGCCCTATGGTGCTCCAAATGTCTTTGGCTTTATAGCCTTACAAGATGAAATCTGGATCCTTGAAAGATGGATCAGATTTGATAAAAATAGTCTAATCAAAATAGATACAACAAGTGTAGGATGAGATCCTATAAAAATGGATCTAAAATACTAAACATGGAAAGTCAAAACAAAATAGGAAAATATCTTATCTAAGGAGTCAAACTCTATCTTGATAGCCTTCATATCCTCCAAACTCTTTGACAGATGTAGAAAACCTTCCAAGGCTGATGAATCTTCATAAGAAATTTTAATTTGCAACCTTTGGCAAAAAAGACAGTTTTTTGCTCATGAAATAGGTCACCATTTTCACTTTTCCACCTTCTTAAACATTAAATACATCAAGATGAAACCTTAAATCTGATGTATTTAATTATTATGCATCTTTAGAAACCAACCTCGAAAGATTTGGTTGAGAAAAAGTCAAATCTGGGCAAAAATATGATCTTGCTGCCATGTAACAGGTTTCACCAGCTAATTTTCCCTGAATACGCCCCTTTAGCTGGTGAAAAGGAAAGCTTTCAACAACGAACTAGCAGATTTCAAAACCAATAAGCTGGTGAAAACCCAGAAAAATTATCTTGGGAAAAATCAAATTTCTCATCCATGGAGAGTCCATTTTACACATTTGAATAGTTGATTGACAACTAGACATCCTAAGATTTCCAATGGTTCTTTTGAATCTTCATTTAGAGCTCGGGAAGGCAGTCAAAAGTCCCCTACAAGATTAGGCATCATTTTTAAAACAAATTCCAAAATGAATTATTTGATCACTAACATCTGGCTCCAACTGAGATGGAGACCTTCCTGCGAGGTCTCCAAGAACCTGGCAGACCTTATGCCTTTAGTATTGGGCATGGAGTCATTCAACCTTTACAATTTATCATCTGGCTATTCTCCAATGTTTGTTGTTATCTTTCACAATCTTCTTTATCTGTAACATGTCTACTTCAAACTCCCCTGGAAATGTTGTTTGCACATCGACATGGCATCTGTTGTGGGAATCTCTTCATTGAGAAGAGAAGTGTTGGGCATAGGAAGGATGGTGAGATCTGTAACCATGGTTTGGAAATTCGAGAATAACTCCAACCTTGAAATGACAGCATTGCAGGCAGCTTGAGGTCTTTGACTTTTCGTTTTCCAGCAACTTCAGATACAAAGCATTTGTCTTGAGATGCCTTGAGCAAAAAGCTGCAATAACAATAGATCATCTATTAGAAGTCCTTTGAAACATACTCTAGACATAATTCACCAAGAAAAGAAAGAAAACCCTGGTGTGTTGAATCAAACACTTCACCCTGCTCGGCTTCTTTAAAGAGCATCATTGCACCTCGTGAACCAATATCCATCTCTGTTTCGGTCTCCATCGTAACACGTCGGCTTCTATTATCACCTCCATATCAATGCAAGTTGTTCGGTCATGTCATTGCCCTGAAAGGATTCTGGAAGAATATTTTCAGAAGATAACCGATCCATATTGAATCAGAAGACCGAGTCAGCCACCTAGGTCCTCTGAAATAAAATGTACCAAAACCCAATATATATTGCCACAAATCTAGATCTTGGCTACCTAGCCCTGATGAATATAGATATCAGAGATCTTCTTCCTCCTGTAAGCCCATGTCTCAAAACCTTGTTAATGGATGATTAAGGGTTATAGATTTAGCTTTTCCAGTTGAGAAGTAATCACATGGATCGGCTTCAAAGGAGAAAACATGTGATCTTGCCTTGAAGAGAGACACCTAAAACCCTTCCCAAGAGGAACATTGGTCCCATGTCCTAAGTTGGGGAAAGCTTACAAGTGTATGACCATCTCCTACTAGAGATGCCATTAGAAATATTGAAGCAACTTCACCAATATTTGAGGATATTGTGTACCGAATTAAAGCCTTCATGTTGTTGTAAATGGAACGATCTTCAGCAACAACTGCAACTATTGAACTGAAAATGTCATCTGCTAAGACCATATTAGCTGCCTCTTTTGCGACCTCTTTAGTCTGAGGATCTTCCACGAAGCACTTCAAGCGATCAACAAAATCTGTCCCATTGGAAGGATCACCCCCAACATCTACACATGTTGATTATTTTCATGCACAGTTGTTCCACCACTCACAAGGTCCGAAAAGGCATTGGCTATACCCATAGCAGGAGCCGCTTTCAATGCTCCATTAGCTGTTGAAAACTTGACATGCTTTAGTCTATTCTCCTTCACAAATTTTGGACTTAGATAGGTAAATCCTGTTGTAATTTGTAGAGGCCTGTTCTCAGTCCAACTTGGCATTGCTACCAGTTTGTCCATAGATGAAATGTTCTGAAAAAATTCCATACTTCAGAATTGCAATAGATGAGTGACACTCCTCATACTCAAGAGTATCGTAAACAAAGATCAAGTCCTCATTGCCCAAGTTTGTTGCATGAGCATTTTCTTCCTGCAAATCGAGCATCTGTATCATCAATTTAGCTTGGCGTATGAAAAGAAATATATGTGTTGATACAACGTTGTTGTTTCAAATATTTTCTTTTAATCTTCAGGTCGATACATCTCAAATGCAGCTATCAAAAACCTGTAGGCTGTCAAGTGTTCGATAATATAACCACCCAAGATTTGCGTTTTTCACCGCCCAACAAAACCTTCAAACTCATAATACAAGTGTCCAGGTGTCGATTTGCCAATCTGCCAAACTCTACAGAAACAAAATGTTAGATAAATCAAACGTCGAGCATACTTGCCAGGTATCACCAGTAAGAAGAGGAAAGAATCGGCTGTATCTTCTGATTTTGATTATGTCGCCTAAAAGGAAAAAACATTGGGTCGAAATTCATATTTGTGACAGCGCAGGCAGAGATTTTGTGAACAAAGGATTTGTTGCAGTTTGACTCATAGCTTTCAACGATCTAGCAACCATGGTTAGGAGCCATTGATCAAATGACACGACCCTCCTTGATTTTTGCAGAAAAACATATGTAGATTAGACAATAAGATCTGCCATATTCTCAGTGTCATTGTTCCCTTAATGCAGGAATCTGACCCAGATCATTAAACTTGCACTTTTGCGTTGTCACAAATGGAATATTGCCCTATATTTTCCCTGTGACACTTAATAATACACTTGGCAGTATTGCTTAGATATCTACGCATTGCACCATCAGCGGTTTGAATTCTTCTGCATGTAATTCACAATATTTCCCACAATCAACGAAGGCTCCAAGAGAAGAAGTTTCCCTCCACAATTCAATTCTCCTCACTGCCTCTACTTTATCTCAGTCCCTGTTAAGATGTTTTCTTCAACCAAGTCGACTTCCCAATAGGCTATGCATCTAAGTTTGAGACATCAATAGTGGAAATTCGAGTTGCATCCACATTTGACTTGTCTGGTGAAAAAGAAACTGGGGACAAAGTTGGCCTAATACTCATTATGCAGGGACCTGTCCCAATGTAACAAACTGTACAGAGAGAATTTACAGCATAGATTAGCCTGACAAATGTTTGATCCCCAATAATCTATGTGATATCTGAAATAGGAGAATCGTCTAACAGAGTTGCAGCTTGTGGAATTACATGTTTTCCAAAACAAGTTGAGGCAGCGATTATATGTGAATAAGAGCCATTCTTTTGAACTAATCAGATTAACTCTGCCTAGGGTTCAGCCAATGGATGTTCAAATTTCTATGAATCCGCAATAAACACCTAAGATATTGATGGATAACTCGAGGCTTCCTGAGTAGTTGCAACATGGAGGGATGGTCCAGATCTAGCCATTAAAAGTGAAATGGGAGTCTCTTTGCCTAATTAAGAAAACTAAAAGTAATCTACCGGATCAAAGAAAGAGCTTATTCTTCTATCAATCCCCACACTAACCAGTAGAGGAAAATTGATCAAGTAAAACTAAATTTCCAAAGCAGCCAAGAAAGTAATTGACTTGCTAGTATCATGCTAGATCTTGACCCGAAAAATAATGGAAGACATATCATGCAGAAAAGAGGTTTGAACAGATGATAAAGACAATCTTCTTCTGAAAAAACTGCTTTAACGCATTTGCTGCTCATAGATTCCAAATAGTTATCAACAAGGTCATAAATGTCATAAAGAATAACCTCTTTGAGTTGCCGATCCAATTGACTCTATTGCAGCTGCTAATTGCTTTCACTGGTCTCTATGCTGAAAACAGACTGCTCATCCTCTATCAGAGAGTCATATAAGAAGAACTGTTGATCAGAACTTTTCAGCTTATCTCCTTCCTGCAAATATCTGTTGTAATCTGCCTTTGTCTGCAAACCATAAAATTGAGAGCTGCCCTCAGCATCTACTGCAAATTCAACACTTTCACTTGTTGATTTGTCAATCTGCTCATCACCTTTCAAGTCTTCAAAGGGGACAATTCGATTTTCCTGACAGCCTAAGACAATAGATGCATTTGTCACAATGTCAAAAGCACTTATACTACGGCTAACATTGTAAATCTCATAAATGTCTTGGTCACAATGAGAAATATCCCCTATAACAACATACTCTTCATAATTTTCTGAATCTTTAGTTAATAAGTTGAATTCATGACAACATTCAACAAATAGAAGGTTGGCTGAAAATATCTCTTTACAAAACAAATGAAAGGCAACATGAAACTCTGCCAAAGAGTTGATACTGGCAATAGGAAGGGGCCGGTACCAATCACGAGCAATCCCCTCTAATGAAAAACAGAAGAGCCGGATCTGAACATCCTCATGCACAACTTGCAACCGATGAATGTAATCATGAAACTCCAGCAAATGTTCAACTGGTACTTCCCAATCTTCAACTCGAAATCTGGGAAGGCTATTTTCCCATTCATCTCTACTAGGCACTGGATTAAGGAAACCAACAATCTTTGAAAAATCACAGAACACATACCTCTTAGATAAGATCTTGTTCATTTCATACCAGTGGGGTCGCCAACGAATTTCAGAACAATGGAGTCACCACTGAATCCGTCCTTCATGGAGTCGCCAGATAGATGATTACAACCAAATGATGTCCAGATTTTGTATATCATCAAAGCTGGATCTTGTTGTCTCCCAAGGAAGCTGAGCTTCAATCTCCTCTCCCCAACAACGACGCCAATTTGTTATCACTCCAAGAAACTCTTTGGGGTTGTAGGCCAAATATTCTTGGTAACTCAAGAATATGGTAAATTTCGTATACTTGGAACAATGGGATAACTCAATGACTAATGAAATGGACAACTCATCATACATCCAAATAAGACAATGCTTTTAGAAATCAATAATCAGACAAGATAGTTTAAACAGGGGATGAAGAATACTAATCTTGATAACCAAATACAACTAGGTGTAGGGTCAATACAAGATAGAAAGAAGTCCTTCAATTCAAGTTTATGAGCTTAATAAAGAGATGAAAGTCTTTAGAAGCTAAGACAAACTAAAGTAAAGTACAGAAAGATGAGATGCATGAGAAATTCTGATATTGAAGACAAAAGAAGACTGTGATTCTATTATCAAATAAGAGTCTATAACAGTAGCAAAATGTATACAAGATTGAACCCCCTATGGTGCTCCAAATGTCTTTGGCTTTATAGCCTTACACGATGAAATCTAGATCCTTGAAAAATGGATCAGATTTGCTAAAAATAGTCAAATCAAAATAGATACAACAAGTGTAGGATGAGATCCTATAAAAATGGATCTAAAATACTAAACATGGAAAGTCAAAACAAAATAGGAAAAGATCTTATTTAAGGAGTCAAACTCTATCTTGATAGCCTTCATATCCTCCAGACTATTTGATAGATGTAGAAAACCTTCCAAGGCTAATGAATCTTAATAAGAAATTCGAATTTGCCACCTTTGGCAAAAAAGACATTTTTTTGCTCCTGAACTAGGTCACCATTTTCACTTTTCCACCTTCTTAAACATTAAATACATCAAGATAAAACCTTAAATCTGATGTATTTAATTATTATGCATCTTTAGAAACCAACCTCGAAAGATTTGGTTGAGAAAAATTCAAATCTGGGCAAAAATACGATCTTGCTGCCATGTAACAGGTTTCACCAGCTAATTTTCCCTGAATCCGCCCCTTTAGCTAGTGAAAAGGAAAGCTTTCAATAGCTAACTATTGGATTTCAAAACCAATAAGCTGGTGAAAACCCAGAAAAACTGTCTTGGGAAAAATCAAATTTCTTAGCCATGGAGAGTCTGTTTTACACGTTTGAATAGTCGATTAACAACTAGACATCCTAAGCTTTCCAATGGTTCTTTCGAATATTGATTTAGATATCGGGAAGGTAGTTAAAAGTCCATTGAAATATTAGGAATCATTTTCAAAACAAATTTCAGAATGAATTATTTGATCACTAACACAACTGACAAACGAATGGCAAGGGTCTTAGTTGAGATTGATGTTACTACTGGCCTAATGGACTCTCTGGAAGTTGATGGTATGGCCAAGTTATGATCCAGCACCTGGACTACTAAGGGATACCTTTTCAATGTCTGCTTTGCCAATGCATTGGACATTTAAAAAGACACTATTCCTTTATTACAGGTGATGAAGAAGCCAAGGACCCACATAAAGACCGTACGATGGATTTGTATTTCAATGAAGAGGACTCAGGTGCATTGGGTGATCATGCTTACACTAGCAAACCAGAATTGATGGAATATTCATCAGGAAATCTTATAGGTAAGTTAAGATCTTTTTGTCCAAGATTGTTTTCAAAATTATCTGCGTGGGAGCGTGATTTCTTGGGTAACTCCTCCATGGTGAATGTTGTTCCCAGTGCTTTTCTTAGTAGTGCTAAGGACATCCTGGACATAGGGGGTTCTACCTCTGAGTCAATAAGGGTCATGCCAGACATTCAGTGTCTGTCACTACTCCCTCTCTACTCGTAGTTTCTCAGCTTGTGCCTGGACATGTTAGCCCTCTGCTTGCTCAGCCTTCTCCCAAATTCGACCTGACTCTGGACGACGTCGTTGACTCTCTGCTTCCTTCTCTTAGAGAATCAGTTAGTCCATTACCTCTTCCTATTTACTAGGGACGTGATCTCCACCTGACTACAACCTCCAATTCACCGGGTTGCTCCACTTCCAGCAAGCAAGATAACAAGGGGAAAGCATTTTCATGGTCACGAGGATTGGGGGTGGAACCATCTCCCATTAAGACACACAGTGTTCGAAAAAAATATGGTCAAATGTTTGTTGTAGAACAGCTATCGGGTTCCACTCATGACTTAGGGGCGCTTAGAGGCATGAAATCCCTTGCAAGGGGTAAATCATGATCCTATTGTCCTTGAATATACATGGGGTTGGAGGCCCCAAAAAATTTCCTTCTCTTCAAAGACTATTGAGTTATACAAAGTCAGACATTATTTTTCTACAAGAGACTTTAGTGGATGAGGAGAAGGCCATTTTTTTCATGTCTTCTCTCTGCCCTTTCTGGTTGATTACATCAGTTAGTTCATTTGGGAAATCTGGTGGACTGTTGGTAGCATGGAATCTTTGTGTTTTTGAGTTACAATCTTACCTATGTGTTGGCGGCATTTTGTTCACAGGCACACATTTATCGGATAAAACAGGATCTGCCTACTAAATGTTTATGGACCCTGTACTAGTAGAAGACAGTTTTGGGACTCTTTAGTGTCCAAAGGATTTTTA
Source organism: Picea mariana (assembly GCA_032191745.1). Taxonomy (NCBI): domain Eukaryota; kingdom Viridiplantae; phylum Streptophyta; class Pinopsida; order Pinales; family Pinaceae; genus Picea; species Picea mariana. The sequence goes on along the minus strand of JASDQU010240333.1, from coordinate 6,356 downwards.
GCTTGGGATAACCTCATTTTAGCTGGAGATCTAAATTTTACGACAAGTGTTGATGAAGTTTGGGGAGTTGGGGATTTACCCGACCCTTTGGCAGGTTACTTTAGAAATCCTATAGGGATTTCTCACATGGTGGACATTCAGCCAACAGAGTTTGTGCCCACTTGGTGCAATGGCAGAACTGGGGAACATGGAATACAAAAAGGGCTTGACAGGGTGTTGGTATTAGAAACACCTCTAGTTGACTATGCCAGGTACAGATCTTGGGTTGTTTACCCTTTTTTATCGGATCACGCTCTAGTTCTCTTTCAACTTAATCATGACTACAGTTCCATTGCCTATCCTTATAAATTTAACCCTGTTGTCTTGGGTGAAGATTCTTTTGGGGAGATAGTTCGGGAGGTTTGGAGTTCAGGCCAGGGCAGTAATGAGATTGGAGCACAAAATCGACTAGTTCAGAAGCTTTCTAAACTTAAAGCCAGAGTTAAATTGTGGCAAATGGAAAAAAAAAAATTGACAGCCATGCCCTTGATCTATAAGAGAAGCAGATTACAAATCTCACAATGAAGAGATGGGATGCATAGTTAAATTCAGATAGGAGACATCGATTGAATTTGCTGGAACAGGAAAGGAACAAGTTGTTGATGGAGGAGGAGGCACGTTGGCGCTTGAAGAGAAGAGCTACCTAGATTCAATGTGGTGACAGAAACACTAAGTACTTTCACAACTTTGCTAGTTTTAGATGCAATAAAAAATTTATGTGGGAAATTGAAGATGATCAGGGGCATTTACATAAGGGGCAGGAAGCGTTAAAAAAATAAGAAAAACATTACTTCAACTCCTTTTATAAAGAATCAGATGAGAATAGGATCATGGATCAGATTGCAACAGTTAGAATGTATCCAAAACTGGTTTTATATGTTGAAGTATTAATCCTTGAAAATCCAGTTACCGAGAAGGAAATATTAGAGGTCTTAAAAGGTTTTAAAAAATATAAAAGCCCGAGCCCTGATAGGTGGACTGTAGAATTCTTCATTCACTTCTTTGACCTAGTTGCTAAGGATTTGTTGGAGGCAGTTGAAGAATATCGCACATCCGGTGAGGTGAAAAAGGCATTGAACTTGACCTTTATTTCTCTCATCCCGAAAGTTAATGGCCCGACAAACTATGGGGACTTTCGCCCAATTGCTTTATGCAATCTCTGCTACAAAATAATTTCAAAGATTATAGTTACAAGAATAAGACCAATTCTCTCTAGAACCTTATCTGAGGAACAATTCGGCTTCTTGAAAGGTAGGCAAATTACTGATGTGATCGGGACTGCACAAGAGTGTCTCCACAGTATTAAAGAAAAAAAACTCCAGGCCTTAATCCTAAAAAATGATTTACAAAAAGAATATGACTGCTTAAGTTGGGACTACTTAAGGCTAGTTTTATTATAGTGTGGCTTCGGGTTGTCCATGACCAATTGGATAATGGGTTGTATTTCATCGACAAATTTTGCGGTTCTAGTCAATGGCGAACCTTCATATTTTTTTTCGCAGTGGTAGGGGTCTTAGACAGGGTTGCCCCCTATCATCACTGCTCTTTATCCTTGTTATGTAGGGGTTGAGCTTGGCTTTAAATCACCTCAAAGATCTTGGTCTCTTGACTGGCATTAAGGTTTCAATATTGATCCAGATTCTCCACCTTCTATTCATTGATGACATCCTCATAATGAACACTACCTCCATTGCAGAGTGGAAAGAGATAAGCAAAATATTAAAGATTTTTTGTAATGCCTCTAGGCTCTGGATCAATCCACAAAAAACCACTCTCCTTCAACACAGTGTCATTCCTTCTGTTCTGGACTCTGTGTCATCCTTCCTTCCGTATAATTTTCGTGCTTTATCTAAGGGGTTTAAATACCTTGGTTTCTTTTTAAAAATTGATAGGTATAGATCAACTAACTGGACATGGCTGCTGGAGAAATTCAAAAGGATAATCAACCACTGGTACTCGCAATGGTTGTCTCTGGGGGGACGACTGGTTTTGAAAAAAGAGGTTCTGGAAAGCTAACCCGTCTATTGGTTGGTGCTGGAAAATTTTCCTAGTTCTATATTCAAACAAATCCGCCAACTCTTTTTTTGTTTTCTTTGGTCGGGTTGTTGGAAAAAAATGAGTATGCATCTTTGCAAGTGGCAACATATTGCTAGGCCCAAGCACCTCGGGGGATGGGGTCTGCAGAATTTGATCGGGTTTAGTAAATATTTGGCTTCTGACAACCTTTGGAGGGATCTCATGAAGGAGGTACTGTGGCATTGGGTGCTTAAAACAAAATATTTTCCCTCTATCTTTTTTGATCGATGGATTCACACAGTGGACATTAAAAAGGAAAGAGGTTCCTAGACCTGGAGGTACCTACTTAAATCGCTCCATCTACTCTTGCATTGGATTTTGTGGAGCCTAGGGAATGGTTACTCCATTGAGATTGGGAAAGACTGTATTTTGGGCATGGGAAATGGGGCTCTACTATCAGATGAGCCGATAGACTCCATCAACAGGAAGGGGATTCACTTCTTATTTCAGGTACAAAAGGACTTGCAGGCAAGGAGAATTACTCAAAACTGGAAAACCAATGATGACTCGAATTTGATCGAGCATTTATCTATTGAATGGTAACAATTCAGCTGCCTTCTCATCAACAATGGAGTAAATCTGCAGGAGATACTGGATACTCTCAAATGGATAGGTGGAGACTCATTGAGCTGCATTTATGTTAAGAACGTTTACATGGCTTTTGAAAATATGAGTTGGAAATTGAAGTTAGATGGTTGGAGAAAAGCATTGTGGGACTGGGATTGTCCCCTAAAAGTCAAGCTCTTTACCTGGCTATTGGTGGAGAAAACAATCCTCTCATGGGAGATCTTGCAGCACAGAGGCTTTAGTGGCCCTGGCATTTTTTCATTATGTAAAAACCAGACAGAAAATACCTATCACATGTTCATGGAATGTGGCTTCAGGATAATCGTCTGGAGGAAGATTAAAGAGGCTATTAAATACTCAGGCAATTAGACTGGCTCAAATTTAACCATGAATGAATGTTTTAAATAGTGGAATGAAACAAACAAGGATGTTCCCACTTTACCAACAATAATTTGTTGGTTCACTTGGAAGGAACACAACCTGATGATTTTTGAAAAAAACAAACCCTGTACGATGAAGGTAATCCATCACACACTTTCACTTTAAAGGGAGCACACTCAGGGAATGAAAATCGTGAGCAATAGATCGAAGCCATCTCAGATAGACTGTAGTGGAAACATTGGTTGGTTTGATGGGGTGTCCATTTCTACGGGAACACATAGTGGAGTCGACAATGTTATAAAGGTAAGTGATCATTGCAGGTATAAGTGGATTCTAAATTGTGGTCGGGGCACAAACACTTGATCATAACTTCTAGGGTCTTGGGATTTGCTCTCATTGGCCTCTCGTTTGTCCATTCAGTTGCTTCATGTAATGGGAGACTCAAAAATAATTATAGAATGACTTTGGGGTCAAGGACGGCTTCAGGTCATCACCTTGGACTGTTGGAAAGACAATATAATTTCTCTAATCTCCATTTTCCCTAAGATCTCCTTTTCCCACGTTTAAAGAAAGGATAATCACTTGGAAGATAGCCTATCAAAGCTGGTGCTTAAAAGGGATCCAGGGAAGCTCATCTACTACTAGTGCATCGAGGAACATGAGGGACTGAATATGTTCTTAAACCTTTTTTAGTATTATTCTAGAAATTTTCTGCTAGATGGTTGTTCTACGTGAGGGACTGTTATAAGTCATATTTAAAAATCTTTTTGTTTGATGTTTATGTGTGGAAGCGACTGTGCTTTTCTCCCTCGGAGGAGTGTTTTTATCAGCTGGTGTTGGGGTACTTTTTCTTGATTATCATGGGGAGGGAGTTTATTTCTGATTGGCTTTACTGCAACACAGTTAGTAGGGGATAAAATGTAATAGAACCGTTTATATCAATATATATAAAGTGCAATTTTTCGAGGAAAAAAAAAGTATACAAAAATGAAACTTTTGAACTAAGATCCTTAGCTGGTGTGGCCATTGAAACACCATTTCTTTTCTTTTGGAGCCAATGCATTTAAATCTAGTGGGACTGGAGCTATGGAAAGGGAGGAAGTTGTGTGAGAATATTTAGGTGTTGTTAGAGTTCCTGATACTTTCTCAGATTGAGCCTTCAAGTCTTCAATTTGTTTCCCGAGGGTGTGACATTCATATTTTAGTTGAGAAATTTATTATTTTTTCCTCACAAATTCTTCTAGTATTGTGAGTATATGGGAGGAGAGTCCATTGAATCTAATCTAGATATTGAGGACCGAGTTGTGAGTGTCATCCAATTCACTTTCGACCTATTCTAATTGACACATCCTTCTCCCAGATCAATGAGCGACCATTTTTGTTTGTTGAGTCATGAATTCTTGAGTAGGAGAATGAGCAATTAAGGAAACCAAAATTGATAGACCAAGAACAAAGACATTGCCAACACCCCCGTGAAAGTAAGAATCCATAACGACATTCCCTTCGGTCCTGAATTTCGTCCATATACAAATTATGTAGCCACTATTTACTACCCACCTTCCAAAATCATATCGAAATGTTACGACTAATATGATAGTACTTTCTCCCATCCCACATTCCTGTGGATTCATGCTTCATGTGAGTAGAAAGGACTACTATCTCCAAGTGAATTTAAGGCAAAGTAAGAGAAATGCATGATGAGCATGTGTTTGGAGAGGAATGACAGGGGGGGGTAAGGAGACAAAGAAATTGGCCCCGATATTTAGAGAGAGGAACCTTGAGGGTTCTCGGATGGAATTTATCTTCTCTTTTCTACTAGTCATGCGATACATTCAAGGGATTGTGTGCCATTAACTGAGAGAATTCCATCTTGGACTTGCAATGCTTGATTGGCTAGACTATCATCCTCCTTATTGTTTGTTCTCAACATGTGAAAAATGATGATGGAATCAAAGGAAGAATATTCCACGTGGATCCTTGTTTTGATGCCTTGAAGATGGATGTTGTTTGCATTGGAAAGAAATATTGCATGCTTAATTATCAGTTTGGAATCTTTGGTCGCCATTAGTTTAGTGATACACAATCCCTTCACCAATTCCAATCCTTGGAGGAGTGCATAAGCCTCTTCTTGATTATTAGTGGAGGTGTCTATATTCCAAGCACATGACAATTTATTGTTTCTCCTTGGGTTGCAAAGCACCCTTCCTACACCTGCCGCCCTAGGGTTCCCCTTCGATGCTCCATCAAAAATTAGAACGATTTTGTTTTTGAGATTGTTTCCACTCTGAGAACTCCCTACAAGATAAATGAAGCTACCAGAATGGTTTGGGTGGGGTTGATAGTTCCATGGCGGAGGGGGAAGTAAAATTGCTTGAACCAGTCCTAATCGGTGTCGTCTAAATATTAGGGAGGGACCTCAAATTTTACTTGGATTTTAAAATGTTCCGAAAGGAGGATTATTTCTTTATTTTCTATCGAAGAGGGAATTGTTTTTTCTTCTGCAAAGATTTATTTATTTCTCACCAACCAAATATTCCAACATATGTATTTGGGGAGTGTTGTCCAAATTTTTTTGAAGATCCATTTTTGTTAGAAGGAGACATTATAGAGATATTTCCATTTGCTAAATATTTTCCCACATGATGTGGGCCATTGAATTCATGAGAAAAGAGATTACAATGTGGCTTGCCAAACCATCCGAGAGAAGAAGAATTCCATAAATAAGTGGTTGATTGTTTCTGAATATTTCTTACAGAGGAAACATTTGAAGGGGACAAAGAAACCACATTTTACCAAATTGTCTCCTGTCAAAAATTTCCCATGTGCAATAGTCCAACAAAATATGTTGACTTTAGGGGGGGCATCATTTCTCCATATATGTTTCCAATAGGTTGCGGGAGGAGGAAGAGTGGATTGAGAAAGCAAGGAGTTATAACCTTTTTTGATTGAACAATATTGTGATCCCTATCCCTATGATTCCTTTTTGGACATGTGAATAGGAGAACAACTTTTGAGTCGCCTGATGAGAATATGAGAGAGGGCTTGGAGATGGGGGGGGAGCTCCCAAAGACCAACCCATACATTTTCCTATTGTATTGCTCCAAATAGAAATTTCATGGAGGGTCAGTTTCCCTTGAGTTTGAAGCCAAGAGGTAAGGGGAGACAAGAGTGTATATGAAGAGAGAGGAAGATTCCCCATTATGCTATCAGAGTGAATTGAGATATTTATCTCATTTCTCAAAATCCAAGTGAGTTGGTTTTGAATGAGTAGAAGAAGCAAAATGGTGTAGAAG
>JASDQU010240330.1:15215-26330 GCA_032191745.1 Picea mariana | reverse complement strand
AACTTGTTTTCTGACTTCATAGAGTAACTCATGGTTGCCTTGACTGGGTCAACCCTAGATTTCACCAAAATCTCAAACTTGACGTTTTTGCTTGCTGAGAGTACCAGGAGATGCGTTAGGCTAGGACGCACTAGTTTATCCGAAAATTAGGTCAATCTCTTCACTTAAGGTGCTTCAATGAGAGGGTTAGGGTTTCTGCAACTACACCTGCTAGTAACCCTAGCGATAGTGCTTTGGTAACTGCTCCTACTAGAAACCCTAGCGGCAGTTCTTCAACGAGCTTAGTATCCTTATGGCTATGCTCCCTTCCACTGCTTAAACTAGATGAAGGAGGTGTGGGCCCATAACTTGTTAGAATATAATGGATGTGCTTGTTTAACCATAGACAATATCACTATTGTCACCCAACCATAGGCCGAAGTTATCCCCAAGCACCTTAACCTTGACAGAGAATCATACCGGAAGCAAACCCTAGGCTAGATAGCCAAACAAAGGGTGGTGCACCTTTCTCCAAGGATAGCGCACCAACCAAGAGCTGATCAAAGAGTCCAAACCATAACCAAGAGATAGTCCAAGCCAAAACCGAAATCTGCTAGCTGCAACAGCAACTCTCCTCCAAGCTTGCGCACAAACTAGCCAACTGCAATGCACACAAGTGTTTCTTCTACAGTTCTGAGAATGTCTGCCATAATGAAGACTGACCTCCTGTATTTATACTAAATCTGACAAACTGTCTGGGCCGACTTCTCATTCTAGGTGCCTATTTATTTAATATATAATATTTCCTTTAGTCGACTTCTTCTCTTGGAGACTAATAACCTAATACAAGTTATCCTCTTGAGCCAACTTGTCTTCTAAGGTTATTAGCCAACTAATTAGGGTTTCTTCTTGCTTCCCAGAATATTCTATTCTCGTCAGGTTTACACGTGGAGGTAAATACCTCCCGCAGCTACCATAATATCAACAAGGGCCACTATGAGTTTTTGGTCATACTCTTTGGCTTGTGTAATGCTCCCTCCACTTTCCAAAGCCTCATGAATCAGTCTTCTGTCCTTTTCTCTGTCATTTTGTCTTAGTTTTCTTTGATGATATCCTCTTATATAGTAAAACCTGGACAACCCATCTTGCTCATGTGGATTGAGTTCTCCAACTACTCTCTCAACACCAACTTTTCCTCAAACAATCTAAATGTGTTTTTGGCGCCTCGAAAGTCAAGTACTTGGGTCATCTTGTTGGAAAGGCCGGCGTTAGGGTGGATCCTAAAAATATTGAAGCTATGCAAGATTGGCCTCACCCAAAGACTCTCAAAAGCTTGCATGGATATTTGGTTTTAACAGACTATTATCACAAGTTTGTTAAGAATTATGGAAAGATTGTGGCACCTCTCACTGCACTCCTTAAAAAGAATTATTTCACTTAGACTCCAACATTTGTTCGGGATTTTCAAACCTTGAAGATGGCCATGTGCACCATTCAATTCCTGACCCTTCCCGATTTCACAAAAACCTTTGTCCTAGAATGTGATGCTTTCGGGAAAGGAATTGGAGCAGAATGGTAGTTGGTTCCCAAGTGGCATTTGCTGGAGTTGCATCTTTCCACTGGACTAACACTTCCTTGATGGTGCGCTGACGCAGATGACGGTCCAAAACCGCTTGTGGTTGTAGACAAATGGAGCCTTCTTCGTCCAACTCGGGAAGGTTGGTTTGAGTTTGGCACTTAGTTCCAATCACCTTCTTTAAGCAGGAAACATGAAAAACGGGGTGGAGATTAGAATGACTGGGAAAATCTCACTGATAGGCCACTTATCCCACACGCTTGAGAACGGTATAAGGACCATAAAATTTGGGCGCCAGTTTCTAACAATGGTCACCCTTGAGAGAATTTTTCTTATAAGGTTGCAATCAAAGAAACACTTGATCTCCTTCTGCAAATTGACGTTCAGAGCGACGTTGATCTACATGTTGCTTCATGCGATTATGGGCCATGAAGAAATTCTCTTTAAAGGTAAAGAGACTAGCCTCTCAAACTATAAGCGTTTGGTCAACCGCCTGGACCTTCAAGACACCTGGCTAGTATGAGAGAAATGAAGGTGGATTTTGTCCATATACCACTTCAAAAGGAGTCATGTGAGTAGTTGTATGGTAAGAAGTGTTGTGCCACCATTCAGCTAGTGGTAACCATTGAGCTCACTGATTTTTCCATTCCGATGCAAAAGACCTCAAATATGTTTCTAAACACTTGTTGACAACTTCAGTTTGACCATCAGTCTAGGGATGATAAGTTGTGCTGAGATGCAATTGGGTACCTTGTAGCTTGAACAGTTCTTGCCAAAAATTGCTAGTGAAAGTGGGGTCGCAATCAAAAATAATAGAATGAGGCATGCCATGAAGCTTGAAGACCTGATCCATGAAAATTTGAGCCACGGTGGAGGCTGTAAATAGGTGTTGAATAGCACAGAAATGAGCATACTTGGAAAGACGATCAACTACCACCACGATGACTGATTTATTGCCCGATTTAGGTAAGCCTACAATAAAATCCATAGAGATATCCCTCCAAATAGTAGGTGGAATCGTAAGTGGTTGTAGTGTGCCAGGAGCTTTAACTGTTTCACCCTTGTTGCATTGACAAACATCACATTCTACCACAAAATTTTGAATGTCTTGTTTCATACCATCCCAGAAAAAATAATGTTTGACCCGGTCATAGGTTTTGGTAAACCCTGAGTGCCCAACGGTGGGTGTAGCATGAAGCTCAGAAAGTACTGTGGATTTAAGTTTTGACTTATTACTTATATACAAACGGCCTTCGTATCGAAGCTCATCATTGTGCCAAGAGTACCCTGGGGAAACTGGAGAATTGGCCTGCAATTGTTGTATCATATTCGAAATTTTGGGATCGTGTAGCCATTCCTAGCGAACAGCTTGGAGCCAATCTGGCACAATGAAGAAGAGGGAAAAAAGGGACCCTTCATCTTCATATTTTCTAGAAAGTGCATCAGCAACCACAGTGTCTTTGTCTTTCTTGTAAATGATCTCATAATCATATCCAAAGAGCTTAGTCACCCATTTTTGTTTCTCTAGGGAGGAAAGGTGTTCCAGAAAATACTTGAGGCTTTGATGATCTGTCTTAATTTGGAAACGTTGGCCCAATAGATAAGGGCATCAAAGATCCACTGCATGCAGAATAGCCAACATTTCCTTTTCATAGATTGATTTTCCCAAATTTCACTCTGACAGTTGTTTGTTGGCTAAAGGCCGACCCTCTTGCATAAGGACTACTCCAATTCCTTTCCCGGAAGCATCACATTCCAGGACAAAGGTTTCTGTGAAATCGAGAAGGGTCGGGACTTGAGTGGTGCACATGGCCATCTTCAAGGTTTGAAATTCCTGAGCAACTGCGGGAGTCCAAGTGAAAGAAATATTTTTAAAGAGTGCAGTGAGATGTGTCGCATTATTTCCATAATTCTTAACAAACTTGCGATAATAACATGTTAAACCCAAAAATCCATGCAAGCTTTTGAGAGTCTTTGGGTGAGGCCAATCTTGCATAGCTTCGATCTTTTTAGGATCCACCCTGACACCGTCCTTGCCAACAAGATGACCCAAATACTCGACTTCTAAGGCGCCAAAAGCACATTTAGATTGTTTGAGAAAAAGTTGGTGTTGAGAGAGTAGATGGAGAACTCGATCCACATGAGAAAGATGGGTTGTCCAGGTTTTACTATAGATGAGGATATCATCAAAGAAAACTAAGACAAAATGATGGAGAAAAGGACGAAAGACATGATTCATGAGGCTTTGGAAAGTGGAGGGAGCATTACACAAGCCAAAGGGCATGACCAAAAACTCATAGTGGCCCTCATGAGTTCGAAATGCAATCTTAGGAATGTTTGCCTCATTCATAAGTATCTGGTGCTAGTCAAAACAAAGATCAAGTTTATTAAAGAACTGGGCACCACTCAATTCATCCAAGAGGTCATCAATGACAGGAACGGGAAATTTGGCTTTAATGGTTAGTTTGTTGGGAGTGCAAAAGTCATGACACATGTGCAAAGAACCTTCTTTCTTAAGAACCATGACCACAGGAGAAGAGTAGGGGCTCATACTAGGACGTATAACACCTGTGTTGAGCAATTATCTCAATTTCATTTTTTGGGGAAAAGGGATGACGATAGGGACGGATATTGGGAGGAAGGTTTTCGAGGACAAGGGGAATAGAATGATAATGAACACCGTGGGAAGGAGGGAGTCCCTGGTGAGTGAAAAAAACCACTTGATGTTTCGAGAGGATGGATTGGAGGTCCTACGGCACATAGGGTGTCTCAGTGGCTTAAATGGCATGGAGTTGTGCAATAATGCCAGAATGACCTTTTTTTAGCAGCTTTTCCATGCGATGGGAACTGATGATCTTCGGGGAACCGATGATGATGCCTTAGAACTTATATTGTTGGCCCTTCTAGTCCAATTGCATGGTTAATTCTTTAAAATCCATGAGAATGGGACCCAAAGTCCTTAGCCATTATGCACCCAACACAATGTCACAACCGCCCATGTCGATAGCAAACATATGAGATTTCATGTGGTACTAACCAATTTGGAGACGCACATTTTCACAACGCCCTTCACATTTCATGGACCCGCCATTAGCAATCAAGATTTGAAAATTATTGACGACACGAATATAGCAATTAGTTTCTTGGGCAATGCGACGATGAATAAAATTATGGGTGCTTCGACTATCAACAAGAATGATGACCTTCTGATGCTTAATGTAACCAATTAGCTTGAGGGTTTGGGGGGCAGAGAAGTCAGTGATAGCATTCAGGGAAATGATCATTTCAACTTCAAGAGGGTCGGAGGGAGGGGACATGTCAATGGATTCAAGTGACGCGGCCATAAGGGGAGCCTCAACATCATCTTCAGAAACATCCTCTGAGATGGCTATAAAAATCTTTTGTTCCTTACACTTATGCCCAGGAAAATATTTGTCATCACAATTATAACAAAGGCCTTTGAGTTGGCATTCAGCCATTTCTTCCCTGGTCAATTTTTGGATCTTTACTGGAGTAGAAGGAGTGGGAGTGACTGGCTTAGTGCGAGGAATAAATGAGGGTTTTCGGTTTTGAGAAAAAACTACCTGTTGTGCTTCCTTGGCTCTTTTAGTAGCGTCCGCCCAACTCTAACGCCGAACCATGAGGACATGGGCACGAATCTCATCCTTGAGGCCACTAATAAAACATTATCCGAAAAAAACATCAAACATGCCCTCTGTACGGAAAGCCAATCACTCAAAAGCGGCTATAAAGTCTTCCACTGTTCCAAATTGTTTCAACTTTGTCAAACGGCCTAAATGGTTGGTGTCAGTGTCGAAGCGTTCATAAAGCTCTGCCACAAATTGTGTCTAAGCCACATATCCTTGGCGGACATTTTTTCTCCATTGCCAACGTTTTTGATCTAGATGGAGAACACCATACCAGAGTTTGGCCAACTCATTTGTAATACCATACAAAGAGAAATAATGTTCCATTTGAGTTACCCAGCCAGTGGGATCTGAGCCATCAAATTTGGTCACATCCACACGCAGAAGGCGTAGGTCACGTTAAAAGTGATGGGGCTGAAAATTCTAGAAATGAGAGGAAGTTTCACCTTCGGATTGCAAAGGTGGGTCAAATGAGGGAAGATCTGTAGGGATATGCAGCTTGGCGCAGATTATCGTAGTGAAAAAGGCAAGTTGGGTTTTGAAGGATTCAAGCTGGGTAGCGAGGTCTTGTTTTATGTCCTCCATTTTGGCGTCGATGGAGGAATGCATGTTTTTATTGATGGTGGCAACATTGGCACTGAGTTGTCTCACTTCTTGTTGGGTTTCTATGAAATTAGAGTGCAAGGAATTGAAGCAAGCTTCCAAGTCTTAGCTACAAGTGTGGGCCATGATGAAGAGGGAACACGATAAGGGGCGGGTGGAACCACATAGAAAATGGGTTATGGGTAAAATGTATCACAACGATCAGGGCGACAAGGGGAATCCAATGAGGTAAAGCCCAAATAACGGTGTTGGAAGGGGGTCGAGTCCACGAGAAAAAAAATTGTTGAAAAATGATAGGTATGACTACGATAAAGGCAAAGAGAGTACTCCTACGGAGTTATACTCGGATCTAAAGAACACTGCAATGACGAAATGCCCAAATGCTTAACAAGAAGAAATGTGAAGTAATTTCGCAACCTGAATGCAGGAGATAGTTGCGCGGCAATAGATCTTGTATGTTCTTTTTTGTTTCTGTCCCAAGGGTTAGGGTATTCAAGGGTTCTACAGACAAGGGTTTTCCTTGTGTTATAGCTCTCTGATATACGTGTGAGGTCCAACAGTAGTACTCGGCCCAATATCTCATGACACCAACTAAGAAGGCTACATCGTGCCCTTAGCCGTACTACCCGACTACCCAGGTACTAGAGAGTATCTTCCCGAGTGTTGTTCTCGATGGCACTATAACAATCAGGTGGCCAATCGATTTATCTATGAAAGGCTTCAGGAGATCTAGGTCGATCTGTATACAGGTGTTGTCTGATATGCTACCACTCGAACAGGTACCAACAGTGGTTACAAGGGTGGCTAACAGATGTGCGCATAAGTACCACTTGTATTTCATACGTGTATAAATCCCCGAGCGTAGGTTTATGTGCATAACGGCAGATCTCTGTAGCTTTAAGACGTCGAAATACGTCTCTACCCTGGAAAAAAAAAATTAACCCACAATTTTCTACCGAGGAAGGTGCTCTGATACCACTTGTAATATTTCAGATATAAAATAGCATGCAGAACAGAAATAATTAGCTAAAAATGGAAGATAAATTGATATAATCGAAACAATACCACAATAATACCATAATAACACTAGAAAGACCACTTTGATTACTGAGAGCAATGTTCACTTGCCTCTTCGAGGGGGCAACCTCTAGCGGAGCAGAGCTCTATACAATAATATCAAAGACAACTTTTCATACCCTCTACTCCTATTTATACTAAATATGTATATCAAAAAGAACAATCTAGAGGAAGATCCTTTTAGAAGTGGAAGTTTCTATTAGGTCTTCTTACATTTGACTTATTCTTCCTTATTGCTAGGCCTTATTAATATTGACCTTTATTACATTGAAATATATTATTCTACCTACATGAGGGATTAAGTCCTTAACACATTTTGAAGACATAGTGGTTATGTTTCCTCTTTTAAAAATAAATAAAACAATAGGGTGATGTTAGTTTGTCATGGTTACATGACTTAGCATATTTTAGGAATATAATGTATTTTTTTTAATATTTGAAATATAATAATTACACTTTTTTTGAAAAATTAAAACTAAAAAACATGTTTATAATCTAAATATTTCATCATAAAATTAGAATCTATGAAAGTATATCCAACTTCAATCAAGAGAATGGTGCAATAAATGTGATATTAAATTTTTAAAATATAGATTATGAAACATTTTTAGATGTAATTAATTTTAATCCAAATTTAGTGAGAGATAAATAGTCATAACTATAATGAATAACCCAAATAACTAAAATGTTGAAAATCAAAAAAAAAATTCTTATCACAATTCTAGAAATCCATATTTCTACTTTTATTTTCCATATTATAATAAGGTTTTAACCAAAAAATAATTTAATTTATAAAATAATATTATCAACTATTTTAATATAATAATTATATCCGTAGACTTTTTTAAAAATTAAAATCAACTTACCTTCCTACCTTTATTTTCCAAATTATAATAAGCTTTTAACCAAAAATAATTAAATTTATAAAATAAAATTATTATCTACTTTAATAAAATAATTATATGACTATTTAAAATTTATCCTCCCTCACTCCACTCCACTCCCTATGCAACGTATTCAAAAAGAATAACCTACATTGTGAGAAAAATTTACAACTTATTCTTATTTCAATAAGTTGTAAAATGAATAAATTACATTGTTAGAGCAATATAATATTTATATTGTTAAACTTTTTAAAAGTTAAAACCATATAACTCCACTCCACTCCCTATGCAACGTATTCAAAAAGAATAACCTACATTGTGAGAAAAATTTACAACTTATTCTTATTTCAATAAGTTGTAAAATGAATAAATTACATTGTTAGAGCAATATAATATTTATATTGTTAAACTTTTTAAAAGTTAAAATAATATAAAGAAAAAAAAAATGTTAAGTTAGAGTAGTATATTCATACTCAATGAAGAGTATGAAAGTATCACATGTCATTTACAAGAAATTAAACTTAAATGGAGAAGATAACAACTATTTTTCCAAACCACCCAAATTATATTTAATGAATATAGATCCATTAAAAATATCACGTCATTTACAAGAAATTAAACTTAAATGAAGAGGATAACAATCATTTCTTCAAATCACTCAAATTATATCTAATGAATAATTCAAATTTTACTACTTGATTAATTTTTCATATTTTTTAATCAATTTTTTTTCACTAATTTTCATTTTTTATAAAGATAATTTATCCAAATTCTATATGAAACCACCCAAATTATATCTAATGAATAGTTCAAATTTTACTATTTGATTAATTTTTCATATTTTTTAATCAATTTTTTTTACTAATTTTTATTTTTTATATAGATAATTTATTCAAATTCTATATGAAACCACCCAAATTATATCTAATGAATGAATAGTTCAAATTTTACTATTTGATTAATTTTTCATATTTTTTAATCAATTTTTTTACTAATTTTTATTTTTTATATAGATAATTTATTCAAATTCTAATGAATCAAATTCTATATGAAACCACCCAAATTATATCTAAACCACCCAAATTATATCTAATGAATAGTTCAAATTTTACTATTTGATTAATTTTTCATATTTTTTAATCAATTTTTTTTACTAATTTTTATTTTTTATAAAGATAATTTATCCAAATTTTATATGATAAAATTATTTTTATTTAAACTCCCTAAAAATTTGTAAAAATATATAAAATTGGTATATTTTTACAAAAGTATAATTAAATATATAAAATTTGTATATTTTTAAAAAATATAATTAAATATTTTATACTTGACATTTTAAAAATTTGTAAAAAATATATATATATAATTTATATATTTCATTAAATATTTTATAAAAAAATTGTATATTTTTACAAAAATATAAAAATTTGTAAAATATATATATAATTTATATATTTCATTAAATATTTTATAAAAAAATTGTATATTTTTACAAAAATATAATTAAATATTTTATAATTGACATTTTAAAAATATATAATTTGTATATTTCATTAAATATTTTATAATTGACATTTTCAAAATTTATAAGATTCTCCAAAGGTTTTATACTTTTAAATAAAATTATTTCTTAAAAATTGGAATATAAAAATTTATTCTTCAGCTATATTTATAAATTTATAAATCTAATAAAAATTTTATAAATCAAATAAAAATAAAAACACATCATGTAGGAAGATATTCAAATAAATTGTTTTTAATACTCTTTTTATAATAAACTATCCTTTGAGCTCCTTTATAATAAATTTACTTGCAACTAAGTATTAAAGTATAAATGTGGATTGGTGACACTACTAACAAAATTTGTTTTTAATACTCTTTTTAGAGCTCCTTTATAATAAATTTACCTGCAACTAAGTATTAAAGTATAAATGTGGATTGGTGACACTACTAACAAAATTGAACCATATTCCCCTCCTGGAGTGAGAATGATTGAACCATATTCCCCTCGACTGAGAATGAGAGCCCTATTGTCTATTATATGAGTAACACTAACTTCATTTTAACCTTGAGATCAAGGTAAATAAATTTAAAATAAAAAAACAATAATCAACCAATATTTTCAATGGGCCAGCAAACCAATCTGTAAACCTGAAAACCATGAGAGCCCTATTGTCTATTATATGAGTAACACTAACTTCATTTTAATGTTGAGATCAAGGTAAATAAATTTAAAATAAAAAAACAATAATCAACCAATATTTTCAATGGGCCAGCAAACCAATCTGTAAACCTGAAAACCAGTAACGGGAAACCGATCGTTTGTCAGTCGAACTTTTTCTGCACCCATAGACATTGAAGCAACTACTACCAATTCAATGTCTGCCCATATATTTTTCCAATAAACCGCTGTGACAAAAAGCATAGAACAAACCTGCTGCTTGTTGTGAATAATCTTCATCTCTGTGAGTTACATATTCGTTTCTGGTTGTAAACATCAATTCTGTAGGTCTGTGCTCGAACCTTTCTAGATGAAGACAGAAATGACATAACTACAACCCAAAATGAACCTTATACTCACTGCCTCAGAAATGATTTGAGGACAATAAGAGTCCCACCTCGATCAATGAGCACTCTCGGTAGCCATCAAAACGTTGAGAAGAGATCATCTACAGGCAAAATAACAAACACAATAAAAGAGAAACCAATGTATGATTTAAAATGAGAGCATAAGGAACACAATAAAAGAGAAACCAATGTATGATTTAAAATGAGAGCATAAACCCGTAAGGGTGTAGACCAATTGGCAAGTGTTGTGTAAATGGAGGAAATATAAAAAGAAGGTTTCAAGTTCGATTCTCACCCCAATTTCCCTGTGCCCCATGCTTGCGGGCTGTGTGATGCTTATAGAGATAGCATACGGGAATCAACCCCGTATCACGCAAGTACAAGAACCGCGAATTGCCAATTCCACCAGAAAAAAAAATTGAGAGCATAAGGCAAAAGACACTGTCTCCATAACAAGCTTTAATATCTTGGTAAAATACATGAAGCTAGTATAACAGCAATGTGAATAATGCCAAATCTTGGTTTTCAGGCTCTACATATCAGAATATTTGGGCAGTTAACAAAGCCACTGATCCAACAGTTTTAAAGAAACTATGAATCTCATAGTTAATAATAAATATAATAAATTGGCAATTAAGGAAACCAAATAAGAGTAACACTAACTTCTAACAATGTTGAGATCAAGGTAAATAAATTTTAAAAGAAACAACAATAACCAACCCAAAATTTCAATGGGCCTGCCGGCCTGCCACTTGATCAAAAGGCTTTTGCATTGGTCAAA
>JASDQU010240327.1:4308-15189 GCA_032191745.1 Picea mariana | reverse complement strand
CATGCATAGAAGATATGGTCCCTCTAAGGCCACTCCTATATTGGCTAAATTGTCTGCAATCTGATTTGCTTTCCTTCGAATATCCGAAGGGATGAGAGATAAGTGAGGTTGAGTGAGTGTTGCAATGGTGTTGAGTCCAGTGGATAGTCGGCAACAGGGAGCGATTTTGTCTGGGTCCACTCCATTGAGAATTTTTCCGAAGAGTTTGAGAATTATTTGAGAGTCCCCCTCCATGATCAATTGATGGTAACCCTGATCTTGAGCGATCTGTAGACCCTTTATGAGACCCCAAAGCTCTGTCGCATTATTAGTATTATGACCAAGGCTGCCAGCAAACATGAGTAAGATGTTCCCCTAGCTGTTGCAGAAGACCACTCCAAATCCTACTGCACCTAGGTTGCCTTTGGAGGCACCATCAAAGTTTAACTTGATAAGTCCTAAAGGCGGAGGAGACCAGTGAGAAGGGCTTCCTTTGGTCTAGGAGTGCTAGGGGTTCTTGTTAAGAGAGGGATTGAAGGTGAAGTTCCAGTTGTTCAAGATGATTTGTTCATGTGGAGGACATTTCAAGTCCTCATCTTTCCAAGGCTGCAGATGGATGGTTTATCTGATGTTGTTATGAATTTGATTCCAAACTGTTCGTCAATCCTGATGAGTTGTGAGGAAGATACGCTCGTTCCTCTCTTTTAAAAGTTGCCAAAGGATAAACCCAAGAATTAGCTGCCAAATGCGGTTGAGGATGGGAGAGTGGAAAGTTGAGTCCCTCCTATCTTCGATGGTTTCTCTAGGCCTTCGCGGTTGCGATCCGACATACGCATTACTATGGCGAATTGATCCCAAACTTGAGAGCTATAGAAGCATAGGTTTAGAAAATGATTTTGGGATTCTGAATCCCCTTGGCAGAGAGGGAAAATTGAAGTCCCGATGAAGCCTCGCTTCATGAGATTATCCCAGGTAAGGATACTTTTATGTACAACAAGCCAGAGGAAGGTATTGATTTTGGGTCAGTGCTTAGTTGTCCAAATTTTCATCCAGATATTCTCGAGTGGGATGGGGTGGGAAGTTGCTTTGATGTTATAGGCTTCTTGGATATTAAAGATGCCCCGCGAGAAGTGCCCCCATCTTAACATGTCCTCTCCCTAAAGGATTTGAATTTTTCTATATTTGGTCAGATCGTACCAGGGATGGAGATCCACGTTATCTGGAATGTGGAGTTCCCTCTGGGAGTATTTTCATCATTGCCAGGTGGCACTAGGGGGATTCACTTGCCAATAGTTTGCTACTGTGAGAAGTCTCGCTTGGGTAGTGGGGGAGAGGAAGGTGTTAGCGAGAATATCATGTGCCAGAATAGGCCATTGTTGCCACGAGTCGTTCAGAATGAGGATGTTCTTCCATTACAAACTTCCCGGAAGGCGTGATTAGAAACCAAAGAGTAGTTCTTCTTAGTAGCATTACAGATTAAGGAGCCCAGAGTATTATCAACCCATCTGATTAGATGATTTTCTTCAATGTTGGGCACATATTTCTTCCTCCAAAATTTGGCCCAGAGATCATGGGGGCGCTTGAGCCACCTACACCAAATTTTATCACTAAGAACATTTTTTAGAGTCGCAGGATCCCTTAGCCCGAGGCCTCCCTGTGATTTTGGTTTGCAAAGCTCTTCCCAGCTGATTAGAGCCACTTTTTTTCCTATCTTTACCCCCTGCCACAGAAAATTACTTTGCAAGGTTTTGATGGCATTCATAATGAATCTAGGAGCATCCAAGGCCGAGAAAGAGTAGATTGGCAAGGATTGCATGACATATTTAAGGACAATAAGACAATTGGGAAGGTTGAGCGAGCGAAACTTCCAAGAGGAAAGTCTTTTAGAAAGGGAAGTTAGAAGTCCTTCCCATGAACTGTTTTAGAGAGCTTTGTCTAAGAGTAGAATACCAAGGTATTTGGACTGAAGGGAGCTACGAGTGAAGCCCAGGATCATCGTTATGTGAAGTTGAATAGGGATCGGGGTGTTAAAAAATAAGATCTGAGATTTGTCTCTATTGATTTCCATTCATGAGGCATCACAGAAGGTTTGAAGGATATAGAGGATCTTGTGTGCTTCTTGAATAGTAGGGGATCCCAACATTAAGGTATCATCAACGAACTGGTTGTGGGAGACTAGAGGATCGATACCATCAAGGGGTAGCCCAACTAAATATTTGTCTGCAATAGAATCTTTAATGAAACGGTTAAGGCCTTCTACCATGATAATGAAGAGGAAGGGCAATAGGGGATCCCCTTGTCGTATCCCACGTGTGGGCGAGAAGGGGTGGGAGGGAACGCCATTGATGAGGATAGAAAAGAAGGAAGAGGAGGTTAAGTTTAGGATCCACTCTACCCAGGCAGGAGAAAAGCCAAAAGAAAGAAGTACATATTTCATGTAAGCCCAGCTTATCTTGTCAAATGCTTTAGAGAGATCTAACTTTAATAACATACCTGAGTGTCAGTTTTTAGAAGAGAGTGGATAAATTCATGCGCGAGGATGACGTTGTCTAGAATTTTCCTTCCTTCAACATATCATGACTGCTCGAGCGAAATGATGAAGGGAAGGAGAGGTTTGAGGCGCCAGAAGATCACCTTCATTAAGAACTTGTAGATTACATTGCATAAGGCTATCAGCCTGAACTGTTTTGGGTGAGTGACTCACTCTTCATTGGGGATGAGGGTGAGGAAGGTGGCATTGAGTGCAGGGATAAACTGACCAGATGTTTGAGAGTCCTCAATGATTTCCCAAACTTCCTCCCTTGTCATGTGCCAACAGTGGTAGAAAAAATCCACAGTGAAGCCATCCAAACTAGGATATTTTCCTTTTGGAGTGTCTTGAAGCGTCGAGTCTACTTCTTCAATCGTGATTGGCCGCAACAAGGATTCATTTTGTTTCTGAGTTATGTAGGTTGGAATGTGTTGAGTGATTTTTGCAATGGCAAGAGATTGATCGCTCGAAGGTTCGAACAACAGATCTTGATAAAAAGAGACCAGTTCATTCTCCAGGTTGTCATGAGATTGGAGAATTCGACCTTCTTCCATGAGGAGGTGCGAGATGTGGTTGATATTTCTATGTCGGATCGTAGATATGTGGAAGAACTTGGTGTTTTGTTCCCCCTCTTTAAACCATTGTATCTTGGATGTTTTCCTTCAGAGGGTCTCCTCCTGTGTGTGCCTTTCATCGAGCTTTTGTTTTATCAAAGCTTCATACTCTTTAAGTTCCTCTGTGAGGCCCTAATTTCTTATTTGGATTTGGAGGAGCCGCATTTGATCATTCAAATGGCATTGGGCCTGGAAGATATTTCCGAAGGTCTGTTTGTTCTAGAGCTTGAGGTGTTGCTTGATTTTTTTTAGTCTTTGTTGAAACCAGTACATTTTGGAACCATGTGGGATGGTCACTTCCTTCCACCAAATAGGGGCCATGGTGTGGAAGTCCGGATGATTGATCCAAAATCGCTCAAATCTGAAGGGCTTGCGACCAGGAGAGCTCGAGATCTCTAGCCAAAGTTGAATGGGCCAATGATCATATCCGAGGGCATTGATAATGTTGGCTTCCAAGGCGAGTCCATCCATCAAGAGGGAGTCTGATATTAGGAAGCGGTCTAGGCGGCACGCGACCTATTGGGACCCTGATCATTTATTCGATCAAGTATAGAGGCCATTTTTTGTTTCCAAGTCAATGAGACCCATCTTATCAATTAAATATTGAAAATGTCCACACTCTACCTCGAGTCTACGAACCCCTCCTCTTTTCTCTTCTAAATTGAAGATCATATTGAAATCCCCACCCAGTATCCATCTACGATCGGTGGTGAGGGTGGAGAGCCCTTCCAAATTGCGAATGAAGATTATCTTGTCCCTTTGAGAAGCAAGGCCATAAACATTTGTAATGAAGCTTGGCCTATTGGAGCTAATAAGCATGTATTCCGCCAATATTTTCCATCTGGTAGTGAAGAATTTTTTCATGAGCACAGTGCTTGGGTTCGAGAGGATGGCCAAACCACTGACCATTCCTATTGCATCAATGCTTATCATTTTTCCTTGCTTCCAACAACGAGAGAGAATTCGATCCATTTCTTCACCTGCACATTTTGTTTCTTATAGAAACAAGATGTCAGGTTGTTCCACTATGATACGATCTCATTGAAGCCTTTGCTTACTACGACCATTGAGTCTCTGGATATTCCAAGAGATGAACTTCATGATAAAGATGGGGAGGGGAGGGGTGGAAATTTGTCAGAGATAAGATGTATCTGACCTAAGTTTACCATGAAGTCTCCAATCTCCTGTATGAGCTTCTGGGTGGATTTTCTGCCTCTTTTCTTTTCATCTTTCTGAGGCTTGTGTTGCTCTTTCGATTGACTGCCCTAGATGCCCAAACCAGAATTGAATCTAGTTGTGGAACCCGCTGAGGAGTTGAGGAAAACCTTATGAACTTTACGTAGTTGATCTAGAGGGATGGTGTATAGTTGATGTTGGTGATAGGATTGTTCAAGATGTACCAGATCTATGCCTGTGAGATCCTGTTTATCTAGGTCCTTTTTGGCATCCCCTTCTTCTAGATAGAATGGTTCACCATCCTTAGTGTGGGAAGTTGGAATGGGTTGAATTTTGTTTAAGGCAGGGGTGTTCACCATTTTTCTTTTTGTGTGGCTTTGGAAAGTAGCTACCGAAGGAGGGATCTACGGTTCATCCATGTTCTTTGGTATTTGATGTAGGACATCAAAGGAGTTGTTGGAGGGTGGTTCCCTGGTTGCATTTGTTGTTGTTTTCCTGGTCACTTGGCCATGCCTGCCAGCTACATGAGTGAATCCATCTTTTTATTTTCTTGTTTCAAGGCTTTCTCCCTTACTTGCGGAGTTAAGAGGACAATCTCTGAAGAGATGTATGTGTTCGTGGAATTTTCTACAGCAAAAAGATATGTGCTCATAATCAATGGTTTGAGACCAATCCTCATCGTGATATTCAAGGGAAATGGATCCTGGTAGGGCTTTGAGATATTCAGGTAAACACAAATACGAGCATACAAGGTATACTTTCTCTGCTTGGTTGCCTATGAGGATTTAACATAAAACCCGATAGTATTTCCAATGCTCGCTAGGACTTCTTCTAGCCAGAACTCTTGTGGCAAGGAATATAGTTGAATCCATACTATTGCATGTGAAAAATCCCCTGTTTCAAGGCTAAACTTCTTCGTCCAGAAGTGCAGAAAGAGGCTAGCTGAATTGAAGAAGTAAGGTCCCCCGTCAAAGATGCGGTTTCGATCTTCTAGGTTGTGTAAGATTATGGTGAAGAAACCCTTGGAGCCTAATTACAGGTCATAATGACCTTTGGGCTTCCACCACTGTTACATCCATTTGACAAGCTCGCGTTCAGAAGGCCATAGGCCTAAGAATTTACCGACCAAGACGTAATCTCGCATGTATTGTTTTTGTTCTTCAATTCTGGGTGTACTAATTACATATTTTGGTGTTAGTGGCTCCTAAGGGATACATTTCCCGAGTTCCCAAGGGCGCGCTCCCTTTGGTTGAGTAGTTCCTGAATCGATTTCCATTTCTTTGCCTTTGGTTATGCCTTTGAAGAAAAGTTGGGATCGTAAATCCGAGGGTGGTTCGAACGGCGGTCCTCGAGAGCTGCCACATGAGTTTCCCTGTGCCACTGCTTGAATGTAGGAGGCGCCTCGCGACCCTCCCTCGTTCAAGAGCATGGTTTGCCCCACCAGGGGCGGCTAAGTGTAACATAGGGCCGAGAAGAAACCCTAACCCTACCTCAAAAAACTACTAAAAAAATTAATCTCATCACAAAACTACTGTTATTGTTGTTTTACATACAAGTTTTGAAAAATAATTTAATAATAATAAAATTTAATGAAAGATAATTTAAATAAAAAAAATATTTATTTTTAATAAATTAATTTTTAAATAAATTTATAAAAAGGTTAAATATCTAATAACTAACAACAATAAAATTTAGAATTTTTGTTATAATTTTATAATAAAACTTTTAACTCTTCTAAATAATTTTTCAACTTGTATAAATAAGTATTCAACTTTCAATTTTTATAAATAAGTTTTTAAACTTATTGTAAAAGTGAAAAGTTAAATAAATTTATAAAAAATTAAATATCTAGTAACTAACAACAATAATATTTAGAATTCCTATTATAATTTTATAATAAAAATTTTAACTTGTCTAAATAATTTTCAATTTGTATAAATAAGTATTCTTTCAAAAAATTTATTATAATTTTATAATAAAACTTTTAACTTGTCTAAATAAATTTCAACTTGTCAACTTGTATAAATAAGTATTATTTCAAAACTTATTGTAAAAATGAAAAATCTAATAACCAATTTATGATATGATAGAGACTTGAAAATCATAAACAAGGGTAAAAAACAAATCTTAGTAAAATTATTTGAATGCATATTTTAAAAAGCTTTATAAATTTAGTAGATTTCTCGTAAAAGGGAAAGTTAAGGATATCTAAAGTTATTAATAAATCATAAAAATTGGAAGTTCTCTTCTTATCTATTATATCATGACTTTTTAATATAACAATAAAACATGTATTCCTTAAACTTTGTAATGTGACTTTTTAATATAACAATAAAACATGTATTCCTTAAACTTTGTAATGTAAGTTTTATTGTTATTATTTTTAAAATTTGTAAGAAAAATAACTTATATAACAAGTTATATGGAATTATTTTAAAAAATAAGAATATTTTATGTTTAAAAAATTACATTTGTGTGATGAATACATATATTTACATAATAATATATAAATTTAAATTTATAAAATAATAAATTTGATCCTTCTTAGTTTTTGATAGATTTGAGTTTAAGATGGATCTACATTGATTGTTGGGGATTGGGTGTAACTTGATACGAAACCAATAAACAGAATTGCATATAATTGAAGAGTAAAAGTATTTGAAGATAAAGGGTGGTGTCTAAAGACATTGTTGCAACACTTTAGCATAGCACATTGTGATTAGAACATCACAATGCATATTTGACATCTTGTACACAACAACGATATCCTCATGATTATAATGACCCATCGTGTTTTCTATTTATAGCTTCAAGATCTAACCAACTTCCTTGGAATCGAGAAGATCTTGTCCACATATAATCGTCAATGGTTGGAGTTTACTACATCAAATTTTCATTGTCAAGTTGGCGCGACAAGGATGCTCCACCCAACCATCCATGTGTCCAAATCGTGGTCATTTTCTTGGTTGGTTGATCCATCAACCGATTATATTCAATTGTTTTTTATTGTTCGACTGATAGGATTTCCAACTACTCGATCGACTACTATAGATATATGGTTGATCACCTGACCAAATGTTTCCAGATGTAGGTCAACCAACCGACCAATTGATTCCAGGAGAATTGATTGTATGTTGTGATCACAGGCCTGAAACTAAATCTCTTGTCATGATTCCAGGAGAATTGATTGTTTTTCGTGATTCCAGGAGAATTGATTGTCTGTCGCAAAAAGCTCAAAAAGTGTGCATGTCGTGATCATAGGCCTGAAATTAAATCTCTTATCTCCCACATTAAAAACACAAGGAAAATGCATAACCAAATTAGAGTTATCAGCACTCGAAAATTTGCATTGGTTTAAGGCAGTGACTAAAATATAAGATACTGAATTTGATATGCAACGAAATTGTTTATTTATATACATCTAAAATGATAATGAGAGGGATTCAAATCATCTATTCATCTAAATTTAAAGATTGAGAGGGATTCAAATCATAAATTCATTTAAATTTAGAGATTATTTTACATAAAAGTTTTATAAAAGCTAAATTAATAATAATAAAATTCAATGAAAGATAATTTAAATAATGAAAATTGAGATGGATTCAAATCAGAGATTCATCTAAATTTACACATTGCTTTACATAAAATTTTACAAAAGCTAATTTACACATTGATTTACATAAAAAATTTCAAAAGTTAATTTAATAATAATAAAATTTAATGGAAGATAATTTAAGTATTGATTTTTGAATAAATTAAAATTTTAAATAAAATTATAAAAGAGTTAAATATTCTTAAAAAATTTATAATAATTTTATAATAAAACATTTAACTTCTCTATTAATAAAATTTAATGGAAGATAATTTAAGTAATGAAAAGTATTAATTTGTTAATAAATTAAAATTTTAAATAAATTTATAAAATAGTTAAATATCCAGTAACTATCAATAACAATATTTAGAATTTGTATAATAATTTTTTAATAAAACATTTAACTTTTCTAAATAGCTTTCAATTTATATAAATAAGTAAACTTAGTGTAAACATTAAAAATATAATGACCAACTTTTTGATATGATAGAGACTTGAAAATCATTAAAAACAAATCCTAAATATTATAATAGCAAAACTATTTGAATCCGTACTTTAAAAAGCTTTATGAATTGAGTAGGTTTCTAGCAAAAGGGAAGGTTAAGGATATCTAATGTTATTACTAAATCATAAAAATTGGAAGTTTTCTTTTTATCTATAGATTTTTCATTAATGATTTTCTTAAACATTTCAGTGCAAGCTTCATTGTTCTTATTTTTTAAATTTGTAAGAAAAATAATTTATAAAATCATATTTTAAAACAATTATTATTAGGCATTTAACAATTTATATGGAATCATTTTAGAAAACAAGATTACCTTATGGTTAAAAAGTTAAATTATTGTGATGTTAGATTAGATAACCGATCCAGGAAGATCTCGGTGCCCACCCACCTATTCCAACTGGCTCAAAATAGTCTTTTGGCAATTTACTATTTTTAGCAGTTTTTCGGGTCCCAAACTTCCAAGGCCATTTTGAGGGCCTAAACGTCGTTTTTTCACAATCCGTCACCCCAAAAAT
The DNA here is from genome assembly GCA_032191745.1 of Picea mariana. Classification (NCBI taxonomy): domain Eukaryota; kingdom Viridiplantae; phylum Streptophyta; class Pinopsida; order Pinales; family Pinaceae; genus Picea; species Picea mariana. The sequence continues at coordinate 6,278 of JASDQU010240327.1, read as the reverse complement.
ATGTATAGGCTCTAATTGAGCCCCCAATATGAATCTCCTTGTCGACACCTTTCTAACAAGCTATTGTGCACCCTAAACAAAGATCGTATGCAAAAGTTACGACCCCAGGAAGTTGATGTACTAACTTACCGCGACGAGACTCACATGACTTTTGACGCTTCATCTCCTAGGGTTAGGTTTTTGGATGTCTAGGGTTTTGGAATTCATGTTTACTGTAAAAAGGTCTTTAAAGCCTCATTTGTACTATATTCTCACATTTATGTTCCATATCTCACAATCTTGCATAACAATCTTTTTCAAGATAACTAAATTTATGACAATAATAACAATGTGCTCCTTGTCTTTCTCAAGATCCATCTCTGCCACTTTCTCTTCCACAAGATCCTTCTCTGCTTCTTTCTCTACCTTAAGATCCATCTCTGCCTCTTTCTCTTCCACGAGATCCTTCTCTACTTCTTTCTCTAAACTGACTTAGACTTCTTCTTCTTCCTCTTGAGGTGGATGCATTTCCTTGATAATTTTGTGATTGTTGTGAATGTCTATTCTGATTCTGATTCTGATATTGACCCCTGCTTCCTCTTCCTCTTCCTCTATGTCTTGTAGAAAAAACAAGTTTCATTTCCTCATTTGGATTAATTTCTTCAATAGTTAGCAAAAAACCACTCAACTCATCAATTTTCATTGTGTTTAAATCTTTGGAAACCATAATATTGGTGGTGACCATATGAAACTTATCCATAACACTTCTTAAAATTTTCTCAACTAGTCTTCTTTCTTAAACATCTTCACCTAATGATCTCATCTTATTAACAAGATCTTGCATTTTGGTGATGTAATCATGAATGGATTCATTACTTTGCATATTTACATTTTCAAAATTCCACCTTAATGTTTGCAATTTAGCTACATCCACACCTTCATATGTGTTCTTTAAGATATTACATGCTTGCTTGGATGATTCTATAGCACTGATTCTCAGAAATATAGATTCTTTAATTGCGCTCTTTATAAGAGAAAGTGTTTCATTGTCCTTCTTTATAAGTTTTTTTACAGATTTCTTGTCATTGACACTCAGTGCTTTAAATTCGTCATCAAAAAGCATAACATATCCATCAATTACAAGTTCCCATAAATCATTAGTGATAAATATGGATCACATGAGTTTGCTCCAAAAAAAATAATTAATGCTTGTGATTTTTGCAAGCACAATATTGTTTGTCACCATTTGAAAAACAAAACACCAAAAAAAATGAGACAACACACTCTTTGTCCCTCTTTAACCTAGGACAAGAGTAGTAGTCCCAAAAAAATGGGACTCAAACACCACCAAAATGAATTTTTTTATTAATTTCTGAATTACAATAAATGTGTCACAATGCAATTCAACAAGGGATAAACCCTTTTACAAAATATTGGTTGGCAAAAATATTTCAAAAATAAGAGAGAATATAATTTCTTTTACAAAATTACCTTATGTTCTCTCAAGCACTAATTCTCTATAATCTTTCAATAATTTAATATATATATATATATGGACTCTCCTTTATAATGAATATTATTAATTAAAGATTACGAACTTTGATTTTTTTTAAATGTTAAATTTAACTATTTCACCCCATCATCTTTGTTTTTTTTAAACAGCTGAAATTTTAACCAATGCACACACAAGTCATATACATTGCCACCTCCTCACCAAATGATAAATTACACACCACAAATAGATGGAAAGCCTTTATAAAAAAAATTAAATTGTATGCCAAATGTGAAAGTCAAACTTTTACATTTCAATAAACATGTACTAGTCCATGCACATACGGTTAGAATATAGAAGATGGTGTGCTCGTTTTACCATTGACGATACCCTCGTCACCCAACCATAGTCCGAAGCCTCCCTCTGAGCACCTTAACCTTGACTGAGAATTATTCTGGAAGCAAACCCTAGGCTAGATAGCCAAACAAAGAGTAGTGCA
>JASDQU010240326.1:0-16720 GCA_032191745.1 Picea mariana | reverse complement strand
TAGAACTAAAAGCCTCTTCTAAGGATTTTGTTACCCTCTTGGCTTGCAACTTACCTTTCGAGATGTTGTGTTCCCATTCTTTTAATAGAATATTTCCTCTGGTCTGCTCCGAAATGGTAAACCTAGGAGTACTTCTTGATTCCCTATTGTTTGTAGCTATCACAACCTTTTGAAAGGTGACCCGTGCTGCTCCAACTTCTCTTTCTCTAACAGATAAATTTTCCAAAACTTGATTAACAAGAAAGCAGTTGTCCCGAATCACCTCTACCTTGGTGAGTAAATTTTGCTGGGCCGCAGAAACTCTACTCCGAATCTCCATCGCCTGGGACTGGAACATCCCGATATTTATCATTTTACTTTCGGCGATTTCCACTCTAGCTTGTAGTTATTCGATCAAATCTTTTTGTTGGCCTGCTTGTATCTGACCATTCCAAACCACCAACTCTACTTGTTCAAGCTTAGTCTTGAGCATCTCTATCTCACTTTTATCGGCCAACCTTGATTTCTCTATCCCTACACTCGCCTGGTCTTTGGCAGCCTCCGCTACTGTGGCTAGTCTGGCTTCAAAGGTTTTAATGAGGCGATTTTTTCGTTTCAGCTGGTTTTTCAAAACCCCAACTGAAAATTGATTCACTGTGACATATGCCCCTAATGTCCCAGCTATTTTCGTCGTGAACTGTTCATTCTTCTTGTTCTTCGTGCTCTAAAAAAGAAAATTATAAGACAGGTGGTGAAAGGAAATTCAGAAATGATTTCCCCCATCTAGTCCAAGAGACGATGAAAGGAAATTCAGAAATGATTGCCCTTGTCTCAGCACTTAAATGCACAAATATATTCTGAAGTGGTGAAAGGAAATTCAGTAAAAGGGGCCAGATAACTTCATCGAGGTACTGAACAGGCTCGCTGGCAGTGAAGTAATGTCTGAGATATCTGTAAGGCTGTTATACATGAATATCACTCTACTCTGGTAACCAATTCTTTCTAAAAACCTGATCTACATCCCATGTTCAGACAGGGCTTCCTGATTAAAAACACATAATCTTCTTCTTTTGATGCAAGTTGATAGCCACAAGATCTATTGGGTATCCTAGAACTGTTTTGATTTTCTTAAGGTAGACCTGAATTTAGTAACGGGAAAGGGAAAGTCATGAAAGGGACTACGGCTAAGTTTAAAAAAGTATCTGAGTTTGAAAAGATTTTCAAGGTAAAAAATGAAGTCTCTTTCCCCTTCGATACCTTGTTCTCAGGAACCTTTTCGCCTAATTGAAGCTATTGACTCCATTTACCCAATATCAGCACGTGGTCTACTGTTCTTCCCGTCTTACAAGAAAACGGGATCCCTAGTTGGAGCCTATGCTGGAGCCACCTTTGTTTTTTCTAGCCCATCTCGAATTTCATATCTTAATGCTCGAAATCGAAAGATGGTTTTTCATATTTTCCATCTGTGGTTTCAAAATCTCTGAAGTCTTATCACGCGAGTGGCGATAGTTATTGTACTCTCGAAGCGAGTTCTACTTTTCGTCAACTATTTCTCCCTCCTTCGTTCTACCTCGGGATTTCGTATGTCGGATACTATAGATCACATAGTTCACAAGTCCCGAACAACGAAACGGTGAAATCGTTTTAAAATTTTACCCAGATCAGTAACGAGAGTAAAATTTTCCTAAATCACGATTAAACATCATCGGGTTTTTCGGTCTCAATGTTCACTAAATCCAAAAGTCTTATTGCCGTAACCCTGATAGCCGAAACCACAAGTTTCTTGTTTTAGTAACCCGTGTCAAGGTTAAAGGTAAAAGCTTAGCCATGGTTAAGTTTTGTCGGAAATTCGCAACTCGGCGTGTTCTCTTTTAAAAAGCTACACTGTCTAAGCCCCGAGTCGCGAAGTCACAATAAAGATATGAACATAATTAATTAAACACTTAATCCGATTTTATCCTCCCTTTTAATTAAAACATATCATCGCGATCTCGCAGTTTCGCGACTCGGCATGCAAACTTCCCGGAAGTTATACCTTCAAAGCTCCGAGTTGCGATATGGCGATATAAATAATTACGTAATTAATTAAGCGCCTAATCACAATTACGTTTTTATTAACCAAAGTTAATCATCGCAATTTCGGGTGTTAGAGGTTCAAAGGGTTAAAGCAAAAATTCTCGATACAACGAGTACCGAAAGATTAATTAACTTTGGTAAAACCGGATTAATTAAGCTAAATCAGTATCTCCTATGTTTTGATGCTTGCACAGTTTATGAGGCAGTCTTAATTCTTCCTTACGCCAACTGACATTTTGAACCGCCAAAATTTATGGCATTAATTAGAAATAAGGCGAATCGACAAATAAAGATTGGATTTTTATTGCTAAATTTATTTAAAAAACGTGATTTGACCGATCTGTTCTTAAAAAGTACCGAGTTTTCAAATATATAGAGCTGTTATTCATTATAAAAAATCCATTTCTATATTACGCAGAGCACACTTTCTCAACGAGCTAACTTCTGTATGTATACATATTTTTATCGCAGAAGAGCTAAAGCAAGATCTCCCGTCATGGCCCCGCGAAAAGCATCTAAAGCCAACATTGAGGTTTCTGGACAAGGTTCATACAACGTCACTGATACTTCACCTCGAAGTGTCGACTCTGTCCCGAACTGATCATTTGTTTCTGATGTTCTGCAGTCCGAATTAGTGGATTATTCTGATGATTCCAGCGACAATGAAAAAGACGACATAACCACCAAATATAAGATCGTCATTCAATCAGGAATGCATAAAGTAGCGGCCAGGCCACGACTACTCCCCTACTATGATATGGTCTGATGGGCATTAGACCATGTGGACATACCAACCAGAACTATCATCAATGAGCAAAAGGTCACCATCGGGACTTCCAGACCTGAACATCTGCAAGCTATGTACAAGTTTCCCATGGCATCTGACCTTACATATGATGTTGAATTCTTGGAAAAGTTAAAACAGAAGGAATGTGTGCAGTATGACAAGACCATGTCTAGATTAATAAGAGATTGGGTTTCGCACCCTGTGAAGTTCAGGGAAGACAGTAACGGTATATATTCAATAGCTTCCTTGGAACCACAGTTCAAGTATATAGCTATCATGACATGCAGATTATACGAGAGAGAGGACACCTCACATTTCTTTCTTCAATGGGTACCTCTAATACATCAAGTTGCCGAAGGCTGTTCCTTCGACTGGGCGAAAATGTTGTCTGATAGCTTGAACAGTCGGGTTACAGAGTATCGGGCGCAGAAAGAGAGCGGAAAGATTTCTTTATTTTTTATGTCTGCATACATTATAGACATTGTGTGCTTTCTAACACCATTTCCCTTAATGAGCTGGAATTGGACTCCAGCAGAGGCCGACCCCATCCACGTCTATCATTCGAAATTATGGGAAAACAAAGCGGTAGATTTCGTACATGAAATCTTCAACTGGGTGATGGTACCTCTGCATGTCACTATTTTCGTCCACCTGCCACCCAGGATCTCGAACAGTATAGTGATGAATTTGAGTAGTATAGATGACTGGTATGTAGAAGCCGAATTCTCATATCTCAGAGTTTTCGGGGCTTCTGTTCCCCGCATGCATTGCCATTATTTATCCCCGACAAGCTGGCTTGTCACGAAGTTGCTAGACAAATAGTAATCGGTGGCATAAGCAAGGAGCTTAAGGGATACTCAAAGAAGGTATGACCACCTTTTCCTGTTCATTTAAATTCATATTCTTTGTTATATTTCGAGCATGCTAAAGCTGAGGCACCAGCCCTGGAAGACCTAAAATTGGTCCTTATTGAATTCAAGAAGCATGATCCGCAAAGGTTCATGAGCAATCATTTGGCCAGTTGCGGACTCAAGAGATTTGAACACAAAAATTCACCCTCGGATGACATTTTCCGAGGCACAAGATCTTATGCCGAGATTTTAGCTCGGATACAAACCTTGGCACCTGAAGAGAGGGTCGATGTTCTGAAATTCCAAGAACATCGACACAGTTGTCTTCCCGCAGTATTACGGGGTGAGAATCCGAGTACAACGGAGGTGAAACAAAAAGATGCTGAAGGCTCCAAAGATGCGACTCCCAGTCAAGAAAAACACCAGGATGGGGAAGAGAAAACTAAGAGCCCGAAAGCAGAGATAAAGATTCCCGACCCGCCAAAGAAGCAGACTCTGGTTACTACTCTGGGGCAATCAGCGAAGCAAATCAGAGATCCTATCGCATCCGTTACTCCCTTGCAGTCAACTCAGGGAAATATTGACGCAGGGTGGATCTTAAATGAAGAATTGAGGCCTATAAGGGTGGAAGAGCTCTCTCCAAATGAGTTCTTCTTTGACAAGAAGAGAAAGGAAGTGGTAAAGAGAGATATCAGGAAGGGGAATCGACAGCCAAGAAATACAAAGTTTTGACTGATGGGAAGGACAAGAAGAATGAACAGTTCACAACGAAAATAGCTGGGACATTAGGGGCATATGCCACAGTGAATCAATTTTCAGTCGAGGTTTTGAAAAACCAGCTGAAATGAAAAAATCGCCTCATCAAAACCTTAGAAGCCAGACTAGCCACAGCAGCGGAGGCTACCAAAGACTAGGTGAGTGTAGGGATAGAGCAAGCAAGGTTGGCCAATAAAAGTGAGATAGAGCTGCTCAAGACCAAGCTCGAACAAGTAGAGTTGGTGGTTCAGAATGGTCATATACAAGCGGGCCAGAAAAAATATTTGATCGAACAGCTACAGGCTAGAGTGGAAATCGTCGAAAGTAAAGTGATAAATATCGGGATGTTCCAGTCCCAAGTGATGGAGATTCAGAGCAGGGTTTCTGCGGCCCAACGAAATTTACTCGCCAAGGTAGAGGTGATTCGGGACAACTACTTGCTTGTTAATCAAGTTTTGGAAAATTTATCTGTTGGAGAAAGAGAAGTTGGAGCAGCACGGGTCGCCTTTCAAGAGGTTATGATAGCTACAAACAATAGGGAATCGGGAAGTACTCCTAGGTTTACCATTTCGGAGCAGACCAGAGGAAATATTCTATTAAAAGAATGGTAACACAACATCTTGGAAGGTAAGATGCAAGCCAAGAGGGTAACGAAATCCTTAGAAGATGCTTTTAGTTCTATAAATGGTAATCTGCTAGGCATTGATAGTGGAGGTAATGTCGAGGCACTGATTGAAATGAATATGGCAAAAATCTCACTTGATTTAAATGAAAAAGAGGAAAGAGATTCGGTCGAGATCTGACAAGTGACTATGGCAGACATAGTCCAAATAGATAAATGTATGATTAAACCAAGTGTGCAATTATGCGATATTGACATCATAGACAGACAGATGGAAGACAGGTTGCCGCAATTAGCCCGATATTGTTACTCTTTTGAAGCCAATTGTCAAGCAGAACCGTCAAGGCTGATATCTCGGTTGGTGGAAAGGTGTGTCACTTGTACTGAGCATGCGTGAGGACAAGCTTCTGGCACCAAATAAAGACACAGAGAAAGAAATGGAACGATTGCTCTCCTCCTTATCATAAATGAAAATTTTGCAACGATTGAGATTCCATCTTATTGTAAAACTGTATAAATATACCATAGAAAGAAAGAAAAGGGGTTGGACCTTTTTGTGTCGATTGTAATAGAGGTTTTACATTTTGAGAGTTAATATAAAGCAAATCCGAAGATTCTCAATTCCGTCACAACTGTGTTATGAGTTTGTTTTCTTGTATCTCATATTTCGTTTCATTTCACATTCGTATCTGATGAATGCTTCGCTATAATTTAGTGCAACCTCTACTATAGTGAATGAATTTTGGTTTTCTATATTGTTTACTGTTTTTCCTCTATACCAGCTATCAGCAGGTATAAGACCAGTCAACACTTTCAGAATTCTATATATATTTTATGCTTCATCTGGTTATTTCTTTACATTTTTCTTCTTCTGTTTATACGTGAGATTCTCCCTTGATAAGATCCTTACTCGATAGACAGCTAAATGTTTTCTCCCACCTCATACATTTTATTAAAATATAACCTAGTTACGGGAAAGAGCCTTTGATTTTCACCTCCTTTTTATTCCTGAAACCGTAAACTCTCTTTTATATGACCGAATTGAGACAACACTTAAATTCCCCCCGAGGTTTTCTTATTTTACTGTTCCTCCATGACTGTCGCTGTACCAACACAGCCCAATATCGAACCCGGATTATCAAATCAAACACACATTGCCTTAAACCTTTTCGATACTATTCTTAAAACAGCCACTACCCGGGTTGAACTCGAATGTTCATGGGCAGCGATTAAATAGGATATAAACATCCAGGAATAGTTGGAAGCTAGACAACGCCAACATAGAAATCATCTCTAGCTTCCCTTGCCGAAGGTTGACGTTTCTCTTTTCTCTACCCTTTACCCACTTTTAGATGCCTAGACATTGTACTTCTAAGCCTTAAGTACAGACTCTGGAACAACACAAGGGATGTTGCAGGTTTCCTTCACTTGATTAGAAACATGGTCATGGGTTGTTAGTATACAAATAGAGATAGCACTAGTGACACTTATGAAATTTGTATTGTTTTACAATAAAGAACCTTACATCAAGCTTGAATCCTTTAATTATTGTATTGTTGTCCTCTTTGACTCCTTGCTTCATCTCTTCCTTTGGCCCTCACTCTTCTGAAATTTTATCAGCATATACTTTGTTTCAACAATTCTTCCCTTGACCAAGATTCTCTATATAGATTAGTGAGAAATATTTAGTGTGAGCCTTACAGGTGTCTCAAATCATGCTCATCTCATGAATAAATTGAAATATGATTGATTTTATGAGGTCGCTTGGCGATATTAGAAATCATCTTGTCACCAATTTCCTCCAGCGTGTCGAAAGATGGGTTTTCTAACGATGTTGTGAGTCATAAGTAGCTCATATAGTTGTTACACATTATTTTCTTCACCCCTATGACCATTAATTATGGAAGCCTATCCTTTGTCGTGAGAAGGATCAATGGCCTGAATCCCTGAAGAAGAATGAAGATACATTTTCCAAGAGAGATGGAATTATACTTTTCCTTTATCAAAAACCTTAGAAAAAGGGATCGTCGCACCTTGCTTAGTGTTAAGGGTGAGATGATATAGGATCGTCGCAGGTTGCACCACAGTGGCCAGTGACGTTGTCGCATCTTCCTTAGTGTCAAGGGTACGATGATTTTCATATGAAAGAAAAAGGGGAATTTCTCGAAAGTTATAGAATAGAAGCTTCAAGGGTGATGTGGCCTCCGATCGATTTGGATCTGAGTTGCATCTTTGATCTCATGGGATCATCCTAACCTCCTCACCCTATTCTTTTCAGCTTATAAAAGGAGAATATTTCTCATTTGGAAAGTTGGATTGAGTTAGCTACAGCTTGGTTGGAAAGTTCTTGAGTTTTGTAGCTTGGAGTTTTTGGAGTTTGTATGTTTGTTTTGTCAATATAGATTGTGAGGGAATTTCAGATCTATAGTCTCAGAATCCATGGAGAAGAAGTATGTGGGAAGCAAGGAACTGTTGGAAGGAACCTGACAACATCAAGGCATCTAGTTGTATGTTTCTTCCACATTCCTTAATACAATGATATATTTCTTTCCCATAAAATTGGTCTTATTTTATTTTATGACTCCTTGATCACATACATAGGTTTTGTTGAGTATAGGTTGTTTCTTTCACTTCATTGGCTTGTGTCTTTTTACAGGTTTAACATCCCATAAGCCTTGGAATGGAGCGAGGATGACACTAGTAAGGACAAATGACATTTAAAAGGTATGTCATTTATCTCGTGTTAGTTAGTATGCTTGATAATTAAAACTTAGGGAAAGTTTTGTATTCTGTCTTGTTTTTTTCTAGTTTCGGGGTGAAACTTGGGAGATCTGTTTGTGTCCACACTCACCGATTAATCTGATAACAAAATTGGCGACCAAAATGGAGCATGGTTTTTTGATTTCAAGCTCATTAAAAAATGAAACCAACTATGAGCATAGTTCTTGTTTATGTGTCAAGCTCGTTAAAAAATGAAACAGAGGTCTGGGGATTGAACCTATATTCTCGAGCATAGTTCTTGTTCATGTGTCAAGCTTGTTAAAAAATGAAATAGTTTTTCCCCTCTCTGATTGAGTTAAGTACTTCGTTACTTATAGTATTTGAAGTTTCTTTTCATCCACATGTGTTGTTGGACAAAACTAATCTTAGGGGGGAATGCTTTCAACCTTTGGACTTCATGTTGAAGTTAAAGCGACTAATTTCTTAAGTTGGGGGCTAAGTACCAACCATCCTTGTGTTATGCATTGGGAAGTCCAAGCATAGTTTTCTATGGTTCAATCTTGTGTAAAAATGAAACCACATACCTCAAGCATAGTTTCCTCTTGTTCAAGCTTGTCTAAAAATGAAACCAGGTCCAAGCATAGTTTTGGCTAGTTTTAAGCTTGTGTAAAAAATAAAATCTATCCCAAGCATAGTTTTGTTTTGTTTTAAGCTTGTGTAAAAACGAAAACAATCTCGATCTTAGTCTTTGTTCTTTCTCGTTCTTGTAAATCAATGAGAATGTAACCAAGTATAATTTTATCACTTTTTCGGACTTGTAAAGGTTATACGAAAAAGGAACCCCTTGGAGTTCCCTTTAATCTCTTTTTAGACTCTCTAAACATGAAAAGATTGTCGATCGATCTTGTTCTTTTCACGCTCGTTAAAGTATTTGAAGAAAACATCTGTTGAGCGGTATTTTATCTCTTCTTTGGTTTTTTCAAACTAACTTACAAAAAATGACATTTTGGAGTTTTCTTTAAGTGTTTTTCAGACTCTCTAAACATGAAAAACCTCTAAGTTTTATTTCTTTGGACTCGTAAAACAAGCATTGAAAGGACCATATGGGACCGAACCACTCCTTCTTAGGGTTATTTAAACATACCTCGAGGGGCTCATCTGAAGGATGAGATTGCATTACAAGCATATGTTATCCTACTCAAGCTTGCGTAAAAATAAAGAGGTACTCGCTAGAAATGGTGGGGAAAAAATTGGGAAAGAAATATATCTAAACCTGTATTCTATGGAAGATTCTCTTTTGAACATGACACCCTTTCACTCGCTTTGTGTCTAGGTTGGAAAATCTGCTTGTCTCTTGATCATACTCCTTTATAAGATTACAATTTGGTCTGTGATCCCTGTTGTTGAGTCGGTGTTTCCAAGACAATTTTCGTGTCATCAATATGTTCAAAGAGAAGTTCAACCCGGAAAACCTTGTATTGCATCGGCCATTTCTGTAGTCCTTAAGCCTTCTATTGCGTCGGCCATCCCTGAGTTAGTCCTGAATCACTTGTTACTCTGATCTACCTCAAATATTTTTACCTGTTTCGTGTCATTGATGGAGGATACATTAAGGCCTTCCTATGACAATTTTTTTCCTGTGGAATTCAACTCATTATCCAATAATTAGACTTAGAAACTAATTGGTACCTTGTAACTTGCATTCCTTAATGGAAGGTTTCCTCACTTTCGACAATGGGTTTTCATTTTTTACCCCTGATCGAGAGATTTCGCTGAGTGTTCGACTTTAGCTCATTAATTCACACCCATTGTATTGAACTAGTGTACCTTGGGATTCATTGACATTAATGGTGATTTCCCTCGCACTTGTTAATAGTATACACTAATGACCGGTAATCAAGTGGTTTATACCATGTTCGACTTCAACACATGTATTCGCATGGTTAGATTTGTACTATAGAGTGGTGGAGATGAAGACCCTGAATCTTTTATGACAGATTCACGTTGCATTGGAGTATATTCATGTTGTACTGTTGCATAGATCCAGAGTGTATGTCTCATGGCTATGTTCAAATTTGAGCCTTTAACACATAGATCCATAGTGTATTTTTGGTGGCTATGTTCAGATTTGAGTCATAATGGCATGGATCCACAGTGTATGTTTGGTGGCCATGACCTGTATTACTTGACATGGATCTTTACATGTCGACATTTATACTTTGATTCATTTGTATTCTGAGTATGGGAATGGCCACCTTAGTGATGATATATTATTGTACTGTATTTCCTTGTTTTTTGGTAGGTTTCCGACCAACGTGTTCCTTGTTCCCTACACACACTCGACAATGTATATCAGTTATCATTGTGTTCTAACTTCATACTTTGGGGGGCTCACTCTTACACATTATTTTCGTCACCCCTATGACCATTAATGATGTAAACCTATCCTTTTTCTTAAGAAGGATCAATGGCCTGAATCCCTGAAGAAAAATGAAGATACATTTTCCAAGAGAGATGGAATTATACTTTTCCTTTGTCAAAAACCTTAGAAAAAGGGATCATCGCACCTTGGTTAGTGTTAAGGGTGCGATGATATAGGATCGTCGCAAGTTGCACCACAGTAGCCTGCGACGTCGTCATAGTTTTCTCAGTGTTAAGGGTGTGACGATTTTCGTATGAAGGAAAAAGGGGAATTTCTCGAAAGTTCTAGAATAGAAGCTTCAAGGGTGATGTGGCCTTCGATTGGTTTGGATCTGAGTCGCATCCCTGATCTCATGGGATCATCCTAACCTCCTCACCCTATCATTTTCATCTTATAAAAGGACAAGAATTCTCATTGGGAAAGTTGGATTGAGTTGGCTAGAGCTTGGTTGGAAAGTTCTTGAGTTTTGTAGCTTGGAGTTTTTGGAGCTTGTATGTTGGCTTTGAGCTTTGCTTTGTCAAGATATATTATGAGTGACTTTCATATCTATAGTCTCAAAATCCGTGGATCAGAAGTGTGTGGGAAGCAAGGAACTGTTGGAAGGAACCTAACAACATCAAGGCATTTGGTTGTATATTTCTTTCACATTCTTTAATACAATGATATATTTATTTCCCATAAAATTGGTCTAATTGGTTGTATGACTCATTGATCACATACATAGGTTTTGTTGAGTATATGTTGTTTCTTTCACTTTGTTGGCTTGTGTATTTTTATAGCTTCAACATCCCATAAGCCTTGGAATGGAGTGACGATGACACTAGTAGGGACAAATGACATTTAAAAGGCATGTCATTTATCTCTTGTTAGTTAGTATGCTTGATAATTAAAACTTAGGGAAATTTTTATATTCTGTCTTGTTTTCTTCTAGTTTCAAGGTGAAACTAGGGAGACATGTTTGTCTCTGCACTTACCAATTAATCCGATAACAAAAGCGACATGTCATGGTTGTTATTGAGATGAATAGTGATATCCCTCAAAATTGGTCAAATGTAATGGAAAAAGATGTGGTTCATCTTGACATTTGTGATGGGTTCTCTATGTGCCCCTAGGATGGAAATATAGCTATAACATTAGGGTTAGTAAAGTGGATATCGTATTTATTCAAGAAACCATGGTGGATAATGAAAATGATAAAAATATTAGTTATGTATTATAAAATAATAAAGTTCTCTTGATTTTGATGTTCCATGTATGTTTGGGTGGATGATAACTACATGGAATCTATCTTTCCAACTCCAACATTAAAAAATAATTGATTCTAGGATTATAACGTATCTTTGACCTCTAGTTTTTATAAGGTAATAACTTAATATGTGGAGGAGATTTCAATTTTTTTTCTAGACTAAAGAAACATTGGGGTGGGGGGAGCTAGTAGGATCGACACCATAACTACCTATCGTTTGAAGTAGGTGGAAGACAACCACTTATATGATACAAATCTAATAGAATGGTTCCAACCTAGATGAACAAGAGGATAGGGGATGAAGAGGTGATATTTTTTTACATATTCATCAACTCTGAAGGATTATTTGAAAGGGAGGATAAACTTAGAACCTAAGTTAGCCTCGTGTTGGCACGGGCATTTAACCAAAAAGGAGAACAGGTCCGAGACCAGTATTGGTGTCTAAAGAAATTGTGGCACTGAAGAATGAGCACAATCCATGAGAGAAAAAATAGATATCTCAATGATAATAGATCGATCACAAGGATCATCTATAAATAGGTTCTAGTCATGGACCAAACCAACAATCAAAGGATGGAGTCAATTGAACTTGTCCATAAAAAGTGGAGCTGCGATCCTAAGTGGACAAGATCAAACAAGAGTTTAGTCAGTCATCGACCCACATAATTGGTCAACTACCCTTAACCGACAAGTTGAGGTTTATGATGGAACTGCATGTTCCAACAACCACCCCGCCACCCCCGCATAAACTTAGCTTGGAGGAAAAATAAATTTCACATCTTCCCCCCTGGATTTGTTCTGACTCTAAAGGCTAATCAAAGATGGTACAACAAAAAATATTGAAGAAGTATGATCACCATCAACGTTGATCAAGGAAAAAAGGCATTTATCCATTGTAAACTAGTTCCAAAACTGTTGAACAAATATAGTCCCATTTGGTCAATCGAATAGAAAACAATGTTAAATATAATGTAACCTCAACAATCTAACTGTACACTGCCAGCTGTCCTGGCCAGCTATACTTTCGTTTCTTGATTTTCTTGAACCTATTTAGCTCATCTCTTTTCCCTTTTCTCAAGTATTATTTTCCTCATATACTCAATATACTGAATACTATTTTCTTTTCAGGTCTTTCTCTATATTCTTTGCTTCTCATTTTATCATGGTATCAGAGCTTCAGACATAAGCCTCTTCAAACAGTCTGGAGAGAAACCTGAACTTAAGGAGTGTAGAGCTTACACTATGAACGTGAGCACGGGACGCAGATTCTTCAAAAAGCTTGGAGAGAAATCTGCAGTCCGCCATCCGCTCAAAAGATTGTTGCAGAAAGCAAATTCGAGGAAGCAAAGCGCAATACACTCAAAAGTTTGAGGAAACAGATCTGCAAAAGAGAAAAACTTTGTAAGTTCTTTAAAGAATTTGTGAAATTCCATATTATGAAGAGAATTATGCAAAGAGTGCCAAAGGACTAGCCAAAGAAGCAAAGGACAAACAGAACAGCCATAAGATTGGCCCTGTGAATAGATCTGAGCCATCGACCGAGTTCAGAAAGGACAAGGAGTGCGCAGAAAATGAAAAATATTTTCAGCCGTCAGATCTAGTGCATATAGCTGACAACCATTGGATCAAGCAAAGTTGCATGGAGGATAACAATAGGACCATTCAACTCTCAAAGTGTAGGAGATTAAATCTAGATCGTTAGATTTAGCACAGAGGACCGATAGTCATCGGATCCAGGAGAAAGTGCACGAGGCTTAGTCCTCTGGAGCACATAGGAGAAAAGACGACTTGCGAAGTTGTGAAATCCCGAATCGTTGGGATCGTCCATCAAGGAGGAAACATGGTGAGATCTCAGCATTTCGCTGACTCGCATGGAGTAAAGGTCAAAGCACACTATGGTGAGAATTCACGAATCACGAAATCATGCCTCGATCTGAGTCGTTGGATCGAGAAAGATCGTGAGCCGTCGATCTGATGTGATCAGGAAATCGAGATTGGGAGAATAGAGGTGCAAGTCGTTCGACTTTGCGAAATGCGAAATCCCGATGAAATATGGACCGTTAGATCCAGAGGAGCGTAAACCGTTGATTTGGGAGGCCCCAAAATTTCAGCATTTTGGAGTTCGAGGTTTGGAGAACATCATGATGAGAGTTCAAGGGTCACGAAATACCGATTCACTAAATCCTGAAAGGATCTATACCGTAAGATCATAGGAGGATCTGAACCTTCTATCTACAATAGAGGATAGATAGGAGTTTCGGATTTCGGGATTCCTAGGAGGAAAGGTTGGAGTTTCATCGCAACTTCGCTAACCGAGAAATCTTGAAAAGTGGACCGTGGTCATAGCACTGTGGTCGTGTGGAGGAAGGATATGAGAGGATTTGAAGGCTCATTAAGCCCCTTTTGTAGTTTGGGAGTTGGAGATTCAGGAGTGGCTCACACACCTATACTCTCGAGGTCACGAAACACGACGCACTCTTTGTGATCTAAGCCAGTGGTCACGGGTAGTGATCACGTGAGGAAGGAGCTCGCGCTCAGTTCTTATTCGTGTGGGGTTGAGTTCGCATTTGGACCGATTATGCCATTATAGTTGCTACAGTTGCAAAATAACAGAGCTCAGAGCCTTGAATCAGTAGATCTTTCACTCAGATAGTCAGATCCAGCCAAATCAAAGTCAAAGAAGTAGTCTACACTGCATATTTCCATCTGAAGTCACTTCAAGAAATTCGAAGACCCAATTTTCACACAGGAAACAGGTAAACACGAAATTTTCTAACAATTTTTTTTGTTGTGTTAATTTTTTTTTTTTAAAAGATGGCCACTTCTAGCAATTTAGGACCAACTCAAGGACCGATTCTTCTTGGAAATAATTATGAGTTTTGGTCTCTTCGAATGAGATCCTTCTTGCAAGCACAAGAGTGCTGGGATCCAGTGGATCTTGGATATTTGGAACTAGATCCAGCACACCTTACTACCATGACCAACCAACAGAGAACTGCTCAGGAAACACAGAGGAACAAAGAGAATAAAGCCAAATTCTGGATTCAAAATTTCATGGATGACTCGATTTTCTCAAAAATCACAGGCGTTGTTACTTCAAAACAGGCTTGGGACATCCTTAAATCAGCCTACCAAGGAAATGACAGGGTCAAAACAGTCAAAATGTAGACCTTGCGGATGCAATTCGAGACTTTAAGAATGACAAAGTCTGAAAATGTTGATCATTTTATGACCACAATCATGGGAATCGTGAACCAGATCAGATTGACTAGTGAAGCCATCCTTGATCAACGCATTGTTGAGAAAGTCCTCAAAAGTTTACCAAAGAAATTTGAAATGGTCGTTACAGCAATCCTTGAATCCAAGGATCTGTCACATTTTTCAACATATGAACTAATTGGTTCCCTGTTGACACACGAGACCAGACTACATCTCACAGATGAGTCAATCGCCAATGCCTTCAAAACTCAATTCTCTTTCGGCAGAGGAAGAGACAGAGGTCACCAAGGAAGAGGGAGCATTACAACTAACCAACACTCAAGTGGATGTCATAGACAACAGAACTAGAATCAGAGTTTCCAGCCTCAAAGAGGCAGAGGGAGAAGATCAAATGAAAAATCAAGCATACAATGCTATTAATGCAAAAGGTTTGGACACTATGAATCTGAATGTCAAAAGAAGCACGCAGATCAGCTTTCAGGCAGAGCACATATCTCACATCATGAAGGAGAAACCTCCAAAGGTATGTTTCTCTCATGCCACAAGACTGAAGAACATCATAAAGATATTTGGTTGCTAGACAGTGGATGCAACAATCATATGACAGGTAACAAAGATTTACTCTCATGGATTGATTCTTCCATTTCCTCTGATATTACACTTGGAAATGATTCCTTAGTCAAAGTTGAAGGAAAAGGAACTGTACCTGTTCTTACTAAACAACATGTAAAGAAAGACATAAACAATGTCTATCATGTTCTAGATCTGAAACATAATCTGTTAAGTGTAGGATAGCTCATTGAACATGGATATAAGGTACTTTTTGAGGGATCCTCATGCAGGATATATGATAAAACCCCCAGCAGAAAATTGATTTCTGAAATCCACATGACTCAGAATAGGATGTTTCCCCTGACCCTCAGAAATGCAAATCTGATCCAAGCATATGCACAAAGTGCATCCACCCCCAATGAAACTATGGTTTGGCATACAAGATTTGGACATCTACCCTTTCAGAGTCTAATTCTTTTACAGAAGCACTCCATGGTCAAAGGTCTCCCTATCTTCAAAGAGAAAAATCCCCCATGTGAGTCTTTCATACTTGGAAAACATAAGAGAACTAGTTTTCCATATTCCTCCACTCAAGCCAAACAACATCTCGAACTAGTTCACACTGACCTATGTGGCCCAATGCAAACAGAGTCAATAGGTGGTAGCTTTTATTTTCTAATGTTTATTGATGACTTTAGCAAGAAAATATGGATCTATTTTCTCAGACACAAGTCTGAAACTTTTGCAAAATTCAAAGAATTCAAAGTAGAAGTTGAAAAACAGAGTGGCAAATATGTAAAAGCAATCAGGTCAGATGGAGGAGGAGAATACAGCTCCAAAGAATTTTCCAATTTCTACAAATCACAAGGCATCATCATGAAAACTACAACCAGGTATACTCCACAACAGAATGGAGTGGCTGAAAGGAAAAATCAGACAATAATGAACACAGAAAGAATCCTACTCAAAGAGAAATTTTTGTCAAATACTTTTTGGGCTGAAGTAGTAACATGCTCAGCTTATCTCTTGAATAGATCTCCAACCACCAGTCTCAAGATGAAAGTCCTTCAAGAAGCATGGAGTGGGACCAAGCTAAATGTTGTTCATCTAAGGACATTTGGATGCATAGAATACGCTCACATACCTTCCGAATTAAGGAAGAAACTGGATGACAAAAGTGAGAA
This sequence comes from Picea mariana, assembly GCA_032191745.1. NCBI lineage: Eukaryota > Viridiplantae > Streptophyta > Pinopsida > Pinales > Pinaceae > Picea > Picea mariana. Next base: position 305 of record JASDQU010240326.1, on the reverse strand, counting down.
ATCTATCTTTACTGGATACAGTAAAACATCAAAAGCTTACAGGCTTTACAATCCAATCTCAAAGAAACTAATTCTCAGTAGATATGTAAAATTTCTGGAAAATCAACTCTGGAACGAATCTGAAAATCAGCAAATGGACAGTTAAAATCCATTGCTTCCCAGTCCTGAAAATGCAAAAGACTCAGGACAGCCAATACCTCAACCTGCCCTTCCAAGATTGCAGGTACAAGGACAATCTGAAAATTATTAGGATCACTCAACTTTAAGTAGAGACTCATCCTCTGAACTTCAAAATCAGAGAACTT
>JASDQU010240324.1:0-16720 GCA_032191745.1 Picea mariana | reverse complement strand
TGTAACAAGAAATTAATAAAGGGTAAATTGGTTACAACAAGAAATTAATTAAGGGTAAAGTGGTTGACAAGCAGTTAAATGGAAGAGTATAAATACACATCAAGAGTCTCTCATTCACACACACAAGTTCATTGAATATCTATCTAGTCAACACTTTATCTATTGATGAATATGAGGTAAAGTAAAGGGGATGCTTGTTCCAGGTTGTAGTAAGGTATGATTATGCAACAGGGTTGTCACATGTTATGAGGCATGTCATGGTGTAATTTTTTAGGGTTATATCTCGGTAATATTATGGTTCATAATGGTGGCATGGCTTGGTAATATTATGGAGATTATGGTTTATGCTTGATGCACATCTTGAGAGTTTTGGTACTTGTTTTGTACATGGTTTATGTATTATCTTGTGGTACATGTGTGAAGCATGTCATGTTAGAATATAAATAAAAATTTAAATCTTTAATTCTTTCTTAAATATTTTAAATAACATAGATATTTTATGATTTTTTTCTTTAGAACTATTATTTTATAAACTAATAAAATTCGCTATTGTGTTTCAACACAGAGGATCAATCCTAAAATGTCAATCCTGATGCATATCAACATCAATGATTCACAGGATTTTGGGAATACAAAGTTGTGTAATGTTTAATCGATGCAATGTTCCTCTTTGTGGTTCCTCTTCAGGACTTTGCACTTTAGGATTTCAAACTTAATGTTTATTGAACCTTTTTATTCCAAATTCACGAATCTCAAGAGCCCTAAAGTTCTGAAAGTCACATTTATAAATACTTAGTTGACTTGTTCTGTGCCACCTCGAATTATTACTACATGGAGACACGTGGCATTTATTTATGAAAGTTTTGAACACGTAATTTGCACATTTTAGGATGACACGTGCCACCCATGTTTTTACGACATATCATCATACATGAAGTCATACTGGCACGTTGATCTGGGATATTGTTCTCCAGGATATCACATAGTTAATATATCCCATAAGTCCCGAAGCCCTAAATTCTTAAAGTCCCAAAGTGCTGGAGATTAAAGGTTAAGTAATGATCAGTTTAATAAAGCTTAATTACAGATAATTAATCACTTTGTGACTTCAAACTTCAAGATATGATTAGCATTCTCTATTCAAAAGTCCTGAATTCCCGAATTCCCAAAGTGCTAGATTACTTTTTCCCACTAATCAGGATCATTAATGATAATTAAAAATTATTAAGATAAGATATTCGAAGAAATGTTCACCACTGTCAGGTAATAAATTCACTAGCTTACTAGCATTATGACCCTATCATTTGAATGTGAGGTATTAAATGTAGAATTGATTGTGTGTTTAAATTGTGATTTGATAAATATTTGAACTTTACTCCATCTCTATATTTGCATTCATAAGCGTTATTTTTCCTACATGAGAAAATATTTAACGAGAATTCATGGCACATCATAGAGGATAAAAAAATCTAGTCCAAGACTAGTCTGCAAAGAAGCCAAACCCAAATTCTGATATTTATTCAGACACTATGACTCATTTAACAAGCAACATTAAATCCTGGAACATGTTTATGAAATTCACGAGGAAGATAAATCCATTTTTTTTGATGATGCAAGTAAGGGGGAAGATGTTTTAAAAGCGAATAAGCTCAAGGACGTCGCCAAGTCATAATTACATAAGGTTGCAGCACAACCAAAGCTATTTCCCTACATAGGCATGATACGTCGAGCTCTGGAGCATGTGGATCTACTAACCAGGACCATCTACAACTATCAAAGAACTATTATCGGCTCTTTTCAACCTGAATATATCCAAGTAATGTACAAATTGTCCAATACTCAAAAATATGTCTACAACGTAGAATTTGTGAAAAGGTTTGAGAAGGAAGAATGTGTAGATTGTGATAGAAGCATCCATGATATAATTAAAACTTGGTGGGTAAATGAAAATAGATTTAAAGTAGACAATTATGGTATATATTCCACATGTTCTTGTGATGCACACATTATGTACATAGATGTGATGCTCTGTAGATTGTATGGAAATAAAAACCTTGCATAGTTCAACGTTGATTGGGTTCCTATTATTAATGAAGTTGCATAGGGTTTCACTTTCGATTGGGGAAAGTTGTTGCCTGACAACTTGGTCAAATAAATAGGAATTTATACAAGTCAGAAATATAAATTTGAACCGATTCCTTTTTATATGTCAGTGTATATTATGGATGATATATGTTACAAAACCCCTTTCCCATTAATGAATTGGAGTTGGAATCCAAAATTTCCTAAGCCAATACATATCTATCATTCTAAGTTGTGGGAGGAAAATGCCAAAGATCATTTCTATGAAATTTTCCTTAATGTTATCATCCCAATTCATGAATTTCTATATGGTAACCCTCCTCCCAGGATTTCTAAGTAGATTATGGGAAACTTAGGTGCAATTGCAGATTGGTACATCAAGGAGATTTTTTCCTATATCAGATTTTATGGTTGTTTTGCATCTCCTCACGCTTTTCCAAAATTTCTACCAGATAGACTCATTTGCATGGAAGTGGCATACCAGACATTTTATGCAGGCATAACTAAAGAATTAAGGGTAGCACAAAAAAGGGTATGGACAACTTATCCCATACAGGTTGGTGAATATTCCTTGTTAGATTTTGGATATGCTAAGGTTGAAGCTTCAACTTTAGAAGATATTGCATTGTCTTTCATTGAATTCAAAAGGCATGATCAACATAAAGTGGTTGAAACTCATTTGGCTCAGTTCAACATGAAAAATTACTTTCATGAAGATGAATTTGATGATATCTTAAGAGGAGAAAAATCATATGATGAAGTTCTATCCAAAATATAAACTCTCTCCGTTAAGGAACAATAAGATTTTCTCAATTTTCAAAAGCACATGAGAAGTTGTCTTCCAAATATTTTACAAGAAGAGCAAAGTTTTACTCATAATGCTAATCCAGTTTCATATGTGCCACCATATTTTAATCCTAATCAACATGATCTATGTGATGTAAGAACCACATAAGTAGATAAACACCAGATGCATCATCAAAATATATAATCGAGAAAGAACAAAATCTATCAGGTAAGACTCTTCAAGTAACATTGGCAATGTTTGAAGCATTCATGAAGCATGGACATATTTTTCTTCAAATTGTTTCAAATAATGAGATTCCCTTAAAAGATATTTCTACTCAAGGGAAATATATTGCACTTACATCTCATATTCCATCCTTAACTCCTCTTGCATCAAGCTTTGAAATGCATGGTTCAGATGTAGTAAATGTTGAAGATCTAACACCTATTGAGTAAGAAGAAATGCCTTCATCAAATTTATTTTTCAGCAAGAAAAGGGAAGCTATTGTGCAGAGAGATATTCAAAAGAAAGGAGGTGTAATCACAAAAAAGAAGAAAATGATATCTGATGGTTAGGGATAGAGTGATCCAAAATTTTCAAGAAAGGTAGTAGATTCTATAGGAGATTTTGAAACAACAAATTTGTGGCCAGTAAACAATTTAAGAGAAAATATTGGGTAGAAAAATATTTTGATTGAGCAGTTGCAAAATGATTTGAAACAAATAAAGGAAATTATTAAAGAACGAGTTAGTTTTGAATTAGTTCATGGTCAAAAAAATTATGAACAACAAAATAAAAAATTGGAAGAGAAATTAAGAACAAGTCTCCAAGATCAGCAAATGTTGAAGAATACTCTTTCCCAGAAAGATTCATTGATACTTCATTTAAAACCCCAAGTCAAAAAGGTTGAAAATGAAATTTTTGATATTTCTTATTTTAAAAAACAGGCCCTTGAATTTAATGATGGATTACATTCAGCTCAAGATAGTTTCTTTGAAATCTTGGAGATTATTCAAAAACAATATCTTATCATCAATTATTCATTAAAAATCATTTCCGATAAAGAAAAAGAGTTAGTCAATACGAGATCCAATTTTCAATAATTAATGATATGGAATCATAGTTTAAATGTACCAGGAATTACTCAGTTTTTAGAGATCGAACAATTAAAGGGAGAAATGGAAATAAATATTTGGTAAAATAATCTTGAAGAGAGTAAGAGATTGGCTAAAGAAACCAAAGTAGCTTGTTTAAATAATCTATTAGTTGTGGATATTAAAATGGATTATATTGACCTCGGTGATGTTCATTCAATTATTGGAACTCTCAATGTTAATGAAAAAAGAGAAAATTTGAAGCAAAACAGAGAAAAGGATAAATATGTCATCCAACAAATGAATCAAGTCAACTTTCATATTTTAAACCACTTCCTGGTTAAACAAAGTTTACAATGTCAAAGTACCCAACAGGTTGCAGTTAGAGTACAAAAGAATTTACCATTGGTACATAGAAAGACTTTTAACTTTGAATTAAATGTTAATATGGAGCCCCCTAAGTTCGTATTTGCATTATTGAATATGCATAATCAATACAAAGATCAACATAAAGCAGTTGCATCTATGAGAAAATAAAGAAAGGATAAGCCTTAAAGCAGCCAACAAGGATGATGTTTCCAGAAGCAGGATAGATGTTCAAATAATTTATTTTGTAATATTTTGTTTGATGTTAATAGAGTATTTAGAGGATTCTCTTCTATTTTAGGATCTAAGAATATAGAGTCAAACTGATATTTGGTTATGAAGGAATTGTATAAATATATACATTTGAGATATGAACATGGTTTTATCTTGTCTGATGTAAAGAAAGACTTTTTAATAGAAATTGCTACAAAAATACAAAGATTCTACTTCTCCTTTCCTTGAGTAATGTGTTTTTATATGTGTTACTACTTTCATTATCATTTTTCATTCTATGGTGTTTAATAAATTAATGAATGCAATTTAGTAATACATCTACTGCAAGTTACTTATTAGACATATATTTAGGTATATATTTTCCTTTGTTTTGTTGTGAGTAGAACAAGACCTATATCTGTGTATTTGCTCTTATTTTATTCCATATTCTAGACAGACATCCATATTTATTTTATTGAAAATAAAGTAAGATTTATCAGAATTGGATACCTTGCTTTGTTTGTCAATTTTTTTAATTCTTATCCTTCTTTTCATCTCTTGATTATCAATAAATGCTCAAGAAAGAGATAGTGCCCAGTGTTTCCAAATTATAAATGTATTGAAGTTTCATTCTAAACTGAAGGTAGAAGGACACTTAAAAATCAAATATCATTATCTTGGATGTCTGACATTGTTCTTTGAGCCTGGAAAAAATCTCATGAACAACATGTCATATGGTACATGTTTGAGGCAGTTTGGTTGAGTTGTATTGTTGAAGATATTGATACAAGATGAGGTTGCCTAACAATGAGGATTTGATACATTGTTGATGTGATAGTTCATTAGACTTATTTCATGGATGGTATGGCACATGTTTAAGGCATATATTGGAGGCCCCTTTTGTTTTATGGTTGAATATGGTTGAGGTTCATGCTTTGGTGTTATGCTTGAGACATATCCTTGGTACATTGTATATAGTTTTTATGGTTCATTTTTAGAGACACATCTTTTTGATATTGGAATATACTTGAGGCATATACTTGGTATATGATCTTGGTTGATTATGATGCATGCTTGAGGTTTTGGTTTATACAATGATGCATATGTTGGTACAAATTTGATCATTGATGTATAAGGTTAATAGTTGATGTACATGGTTGATGGTTGAGGTACATGGTATAGGTGTTGGTGCATGGTTGATGCACTTTTTTTGTACATGTGTTGGTGCATGCTTGATGCACATGTTGTCATATAGGTTGTGGTACATGGTTGATGGTTTGGTACATTCTTGGTCGAGGCATGTGTTGGTGATGTTGTACATCTATTTGAGAGGTGTCCTTGGTATATGATCCATGTGAGAGGATCTGATTGATTATCAATGAAGATGAAAGGTTTGATAAGTTGGTCAGTGACAGGATGACAGTGACAGTGGTAGTGACGGTGACAATGCCAGTGGTAGTGATAGTTGGTCTACACTTATATTTTAGGGTGGAAGGATGGGGCAAGGAAAGGGGGTTGTAGCCTCCTTCTGGTTGGTGCTGGAGAACATAGGGAGTTGTTCTAGTGGGAAAAATCCCCTTTAAATACATCAGGGTTTAAGATGTAGAAAGAGAAAATAACCGTCTAAACGTTAATCAATTTTACTCTACCCCAAACATACCAAAAATAATGTAAAGAAAGAAAATAAGATAAGAGATCAGGTAACTATACCTTTGATCCCACGTCTGGTGATGATCTCCTCAAGCTTGATAGTTTCACTGACTACATGTATCCTCCTAAGGCTGACCTGCATCCAAAGATAGGAAAACAAGGACTACAAGCATGTTATTCTATTCATGAGTTAGGGTTAGATATTAAATGATAACTATAAATCAATGAAAATACTCAAAACATAATCATTTGGGATATGAAAATGTGATTCTTTTATTCATCATATAAAGATTATAACTTACAATCTGTGTCGGCCACCGTTCCGCGAACCTAGTCCGGGCTCCTCTTTACCATGCTCCAAGTGCACCTTGAATGGAATTCTTCTCTCAACCTTCTGATCACCTCAATGGAAGGGAATGGGTTGAATGGAAGAAGAAAGGGTTGATGAGGGAATGTTGAGGCAATATCTCACAAAAGGAAGCAAAACCTTGGACAAGGAGGGGAAGTGAAATTGCACAGAGTTTCACTGTTATTATGATTGGATGTGAAATGAGACCCCAAAACCTCCTTTTATATGAAAAAATGATGTTTATTCAGTTTGGTGATGGGCTATAGCAGGTGAATTAGTTGGGAAACTTCTAATAGCCCATGAATTTCATCAAATTCCTTGCAACTTTTTAATTTTTGCAACTTTTGCAAGCATACACGGGTTGTAATGGTGAAACAAGCATATGTACACAAGATATATTGGTGCATAAAGCGTGTGTATGTGGGATGTAATGGTACAAGGTTCATACATATTCTAAAAAATGGTTTTCTAAGAAGAGCTTCTCAACAGTTCTTTGGAAAAATATGCAAGTAAGAGGGCCAAGGCTATGTATGCATGAGTATGCATTTTAGGGATAGAAAAGATGCCCCCTAATGTGTGAGGTCAAAAGAGAAATGGATGGCTGAAATACATTAAAATATCTTCACCAATGTACGGAATTGAGTGAGCCTATGACCAGAGTTCGGGAGGTGTCATCTGCAAAACAACAATTGTCCCTCTAAGGCAGGCATACCCATGCTCAGGATGAACTAAATCATGGTTTCCAATCAAATAAACTACATATCCATGTCATATAACTATATAAAGTGTAGTCGCGAACAATACACAACAGATCTACATCTCAAAATCAATCGAAGATATACAAGTATAGTATACATCTTCAAGAAGGTAGTGACGCTTGATGGTTGGAGATGAAGACTTCATTGCTCAAGCTAAAACTTCAAGATATTAAAAACTTGGGTAGGAGTATAATGGGAGTGTATAACTCACTACCCTGAGGCCTTCGACGACTCATCAAGAAAATACATGAGGATATCGATGATTAGGCAAAGAAATTCGTCGATTTTGAATCTAGACTTGAATGGACTATCGGGATGGTTGACTCATGAAGTCAAGAGAAAAACTATAGAAAGTTTGACTCGAGTTGAGTGAAACTTCCCTTGGATAAAAGAACAAAATATTATCAAACTCAGGCAGCATGACATTGACATAAGTACACAATGCAGGAGGCAACACAAACTCTCCATGTGTTTGGAAGAGTAACCAAATGGAGGAGGACACAACTCTATGTAGTGAGAACAACTTCCTAAGGTCATACTAGATCCCAATGCTTGACAAACAAATAGAAGGGTGTGCTTTGTCCAAGGGAAAATCTTTGTGCTGCTGAAAAAAGAATACATATTTCCCATCCCCTCTTTTTGGAATATTTTAATTTTTTGTCTTTTTCAATTTTTTTGAAATCTTGAAAAAGAATAAAATAGTGCTACATTAAAAAGGAGGAAACAAGTGCAGAAAATGAGCATACTAGTTCCAAGTGTAAGGAACATACTAATGCTCAAAGAAAGAAGACATATGCAGGAAAAGGACACTCGAGGAAAATTCCTCCATGGGTCAAGGTGTCAGGTCACAGAGGCAAGAAGTGCTACAAGGCTGGTGTATGAGGCATGCTTCAAAGGTTCAATTGAGAGAAACATGGAGCCGACATTAGTCCAAAGATGAAAAGATGAAAATGTGATTAAGCAAGACACAATGAGACCCCTTCAATGTAATTTTTATGAGCCCAAAGAAGGTAAGCTCAGTAGTTTCTTCATGTTTAGAGAGTCTGAAAAAACATAAAAGAAGACTCCAGGAAGTACCTTTTTCGGAAATAGTCTAGTCGGTTCGAAAAAGGGTTAAATTGGCACCGAAAAGACATCTATTCAAAACCATTTTAACAAGTGTGACAAAGACAAGATCACTTGGAAATATTTTCAATTTTAAGGAGTCTGAAAAGAGCTTAACTATGGACTCACAACCTTTTTCTGAGTTTAGTCTCCCTATCCCAAAAACATATAAAATTTACTGAGGATAGCTCTCCCAATGAGATGAATCTCCCGAGGTGTACATTTTTATGCTATAATCTACAGGGTGGAAAAAGGGTTAAACTCATGCCAGTAGATGTTCTTCTAGACCAATTTAATGAGTGTTAAGGAACAAGGTCACTTGGCAATCTTTTCAATTTTATGGAGTCTGAAAAGAGCTTAACTATGGACTCCAAGGGGGTTCCTTTTTTGTAAGTAATCTCCAAGGCCCAAAAAAGGTGATAAAACAAAACTTAGGAGAAAGTTCATTTTTCGAAGATTTAGTCCCTTAGGCCTGAAAAAGGGTTAAACTTATGCTTGAGAATACTCTTCTAGCGAATCGAATTTTCTAGAGCATACCTTTATTAGTAAAATTAGTCGTCTATACTGAAAAAGGGGTAAACTACCGCTGGACAAATGTGCCTTCAAATTTGAGTTTGGAAAGCGTGAAGGGAAACAAAATCACTTGATAATCTTTTCATTTTTAGAGAGTCTGAAAAGGGCTTAAAGAAGACTCCAGGGGGCTGCTTTCAGGGATGATTTTAGGGGCTAAATTTTTCTCATGGGCTAATTTTCCATGGTTTTTCAAAAAATGAGATTCGCTATTTTAAAAATGATTTGCCCAAATTCTATAGGATAAAATTATTTTACCTTAAAAATCACCAAAATTTTATAAAAATATATACAAAATAATTAGAAATTTGAATATTTTTACAAAAATATCACCAAACATTTATAATTGAGATATGAAGGATTAGTAAGATTCGCCAAGGTTTCTACATTTTAAAATAAATTTCCATCCTCAAAATCATCACTGGTTGCTTTTCACAATTAATCTAGAAAAGATTGAAAATAATAAATACAATCTCGTCGGATGTTGCTTTCAAATTTTAAATCGAGCTTGAAAGACAACAAAGAGTGCTCATTTGGGATTCTCAAGGGTAAGGCCAAGAATGACGATGCATCAAATGAATGAGGATTAATATTGTAATTATGATAGGACTAACAAGGACTCCTAAGCATAGAGTCATTACTGACAACATGGACGCCAAAATGCATGAAGGATCTACCTAGGGCATCCATTTATAGGTAGTGTTGGCCCTTGGTCATGGACGAAAGTGAAGGTTAAGGAAGAAGTGCGAACTGCGAACTACGCGGAAGACAAGTTGACTGAGATTGGGTTGAAGTGGAAAAAAGAGTAGAAAAGATGGAGCAAAGTAAGAGAAAGCAAGTCGTTGGATGGGGAGATCGAGGAAGATAGATCAACAAGGAAGATGGATCGTGGAAAACTCAACAAGAGAAAAAATCCACCAATGTATTCTTTGGAGCACCTCACAGGAAAATAGGAAAGACAGGCTAGTCAAGCCCTGAAAACATGGGTCAAGTTGACCTAGGGTTTTAGACACCTAGGGTTTTGACACCTAGGTTTCAGCCTAAGGTTGTCTGAGAGACGTTGTAATGTATAAATAAAGGTGAAGAGGACCTGGGATGGGTTCGATTATGTTATGATGGGTGATTTTTTTCATTGTTGAGAGAGAAGTATTGTGTTGTGAGAGCAGTCTGTGTTGTAAGATCTTCAGCTGGGTGCGAAGAACAACCCTACAGCTGGTTGCGCAAGGAGGGGAGATAAGAAGAGAAAGAAAGACAAATTTGCAAGCTAAGAGTGTATATAGAACTGTATGTTTTCATATAATATCAAGAAACGCAGTTCTGTGGACGTGGCCCTAGGGAGAGGGTGAACCACATATATCTTGTTGTTTTGTGTGATTGATATTGTGTTCTTCTAATTTCTGTTATAATGCTATTGCATCATTATGTTAGATCATAGATATAACTGTGCGAAGTAGGGTTGAGTTGGTAACGATAAATAGATTGTTGTGTATTGTTTCCTTGAACCCACCTTGTATTTCCCTTAGTTGTAGACACCTGTGTCCTGCAACCCCCTATTTCTACTTCGGGTGAGACTGCATATTCTTCGTAGGTGTTTCCAAAAGGGATAGTAGTTAGGGATTTTTGGTACGTTGTTATAGCTGAACCCTGGGTCTTCCCCTGTGCCAACAAATGGTTCTGTTGTCAGGACCGAGATCTTCTTGAGGGAATGTCAAGGTGATTTCCATCGAATACAGAGATTCATAAGTGGATAGAAGAACAAGAAAAGGACTTTGCAGAAGCCCAGAACAAGAACCCTAATATTAGAACAGAGGATTGGTTGGGAAAGTATATATTTACCGATATACATGAAATTTTCTTTGGAGGAATTTATAAGGAGCTATATGAGTGGCTAGCCAGATTAGCAGATACCTAGTTTGAAATCAAACTCAAACCACCTATGATTTGGACATCGGTGTTGATCAAGAAAATCAAGAGAGTTGATAACATTGTGTCAATAGAATTCGATCACTAGTTTGATAATACCATTGGAGGGTACATTACTGAGTTTTCTATTGATAGAGTAGAATCATATAGCCAAGCAGAGAGATATTTCTTTAAGGGACCTAGAGGAAATTTTTTACATTTTCTAAAGTTGCAGATCAAGATGCTATTACATGAGAAGAACATCTTGAATATAGAGTAATCAGTTGGACTAAAGAGTTGATGTTCAAAAACTCAGACAGGGACAGCGACACAGAGGTTGGACACATGCGTAGTGGGAGATCATTTAGATAAGTTCCTCTAGTGAACTTGTTTGAGTAGAATCACAAACCACTAGCACAGGAAGAAGGGTTCTACAGTGGAGAAGAAGAATATTTATTGAATGAGGAACATTCAAAGTCCACTAGGGAAGAAGAAGGTAAGACTGAAGAACCTCACCGAGAAGAGTCAGAAACTTCAGAAACTGTGCAAACTATTGAAGTAAGTACTATTACTCCTCCTGTTATTTTAGCAGCATTAAGTAACCAGAGTAACCTAAGTTATCAGAGCACTTAGAGAACTAGTACAAGTGGTTCAGTGCATACTCAGTCAAGAACCCTAGGAATATCTATGGCCGATGAGATGAGGTTACCCACCTTTGGGGGAGATGGATCTGAAGATCCTAATCAACATTGGTTCTTATGTGAAGATGTGTGGAGTATTAAGTGTTGGCATGTTTACAGGAAGGTGTGCTTGTCTTTGATGACAAGATCAGAGTATGCAGCGTGCTTGTCATTGATGGAAAGATCAAAGTATGCAACGAAAGAAAAACAGGGACAACGGAAGTTCAGAAGAGAAAAGTGCAAAAGTGTATGTAGAGTGCAAGAGCGTTCTTATTCATTTGAAGGAAAACAAGCAGGAAAGGAAGATCGGCAATGATGATCGAATGGCAAGCTCAAAGTTTTGATCCGACTCTATTTAAAAGTTTCGGATACCGAAAGTTGGAGTGTCGAAACACTTTGCAACAAGAATTCTAAAATCGTGAAATAATTATAGTCGTGAGATTGAGGTTTGATGTGGACCATTGATCCAACCCCATTTCGGGGTTTCGAATACTGGAAGTTGGAGTGTTGAAACAATTTGCAACAAGAATACTAAAATCGCGATATGCGAAATCGCGAAATAATTATAGCCATTAGATCAAGGTTTGATGTGGATCGTTGATCCAACCCCATTTCAAGGTTTCAGATACCGAAAGTTGGAGTGTCGAAACACTTTGCAACAAGAATGCCAAAATTGTGATATTCGAAATCATGATATGATCTGAGCCATTGAATCAAGATCATATCTGGACCATTGAATCATAGGACAAGTGGCAAGCGATTGGAATTTCAGTAACTTGGAGTCAACGGAGCATGGTGTGGAAACTCGCGAGATGTGAGATCGCAATAAGATCTAGACCATCAGATCTATGGATATTTCAACCATCGATCAGACTCGATGAAGTTTATAAACTCGCGAAATATAAAGAACCTTTTGGCACAGCCTATGGTCACTGTCGGTGGTCATGAGAAGGGAAGGAGTCATTCTAGCTAATCTCCTTTTCGGGGTTTCAAGGATCGCAACTTGGAGAGTCGATATGCCTCATCTCCAGATTCATGAAATGCGAAATCGTGAAAGCACTTTATGGATAAGCGCTTGGTCAACTCTATTGGTCACATGGTCGAAGAGATGTAGATAAGAGCTTGAAGAGAAAATCTCCATTTCGGGGTTTCAGGGATCGCAACTTGGAGAGTCGAGATGCCTCATCTCTAGATTCACGAAATGCGAAATCGTGAAAGCGCTTTATGGATAAGTGCATGGTCACAGCCATTGGGCACATCGATGGAAGATGGAGGAAGAATCTAGAGGTGCTAAGCTCCATCTCGGAGTCTCAACATTCGTGATGTTGAGTATCAAAATCTTCACCACAGGAATGATGAAACGCCGAAATGTGAAATGGTGAAATAAATGCAAGACCCTACGGATTAAATCCAATGGTACAAGTGAATTTGAACATGATCGGAGTGCTACTATTGCACTTCATAGTTAATCAATCAATTATGATTCAGTTAGCAAAACTGATTCATGATTCTTGATCAGTTGGCGATTCAATCGCCAAGGCGTTTTTGCCCAAGAAGATTTGAGGTGTAACTGAAGTGGTAATTGGACATAAAAGGAACACACAGAGACTGTGCGTGGTTGGTTGCTCTGTATGAAAAAAAAAATGATTTGAACTATATGAAAGTGAAGGTGACAATATGCGCAGTGTGAGATAAAACTTAGATATGAGTAACAGATGATGAATAGAAAGAAGCAAGAGAATAATTTTAGAACAAGCTTGAAGCAGAGAAGAATTGCAAACAGAGGAAGAGAAGAATTGCAGAATAGTTAGAAGCAGACCAGATTTACAAAACAGAGAAGAAGTGGTAAGAATCGATTTATCTGTCTTGTTGGTTATTCAATCATTCATTTATATTCTAGGGTGGTAGGGAGGTGCTAGGGAGGATTGTTGTCCTCACAGGTTCAAGTGGGTTCTTGAACACAGGGAGTTGCATCTTCCTTCTGGTTGCAGCCAGAGAAACTAGGGTGGTAGGGTGGTGCAAGGGAGAACAAGTGTTCTCTGTTATACAAGTTGGAGCTTGTGTAACTGGAAGTTGGTGCTTCCATCCAGTTGGTGCTGGAATATTAGGGGAGTTGGTGCTTCCTTCTAGTGGGTGCTAGAGAAACAAGAGAGTCGGTGCTCTCAAATAAGTTGAAGCTTGTAAAACAGAGGTAGCAGCCTCACATTGAGTTGGTGCTCAATTATAGATGATGTACAGAACTTAAAAGAATGCCTATCATTTTGAAGAAGAAGAGGTTTTCTCCCTTTATGGGTTTCCTCGTGAAAATCTGTCTCTGTGTATATCTTATGTGTGACTGATGCTCATTATTTTCATTGTCCATATGCTGTATAATGTTGATGATCACTTGAAGAAAGATTAAGAATGTATTAATAGACTTAATATTGTTTAAGCACAATAACAATTGATTCATCCCCCCTCTCAGTTGTCTTAGTAATTTAAACAATTGGTATCATAGCGGGTTCCTTTTATTCAAAGGTAGATCTGTAAGCTTAAACATGAAAAGTCATGAAGGGACTTCAGCCACTAAGCCCCCTCTGTTTGATGGAACAAATTTTGCCTTATGGAAGATTAGAATGAGAACATACTTAATGGCCTTGGGTGCTGATGTTTGGGATGTAGTCGAGATTGGATATACAAAGCCTGTTGTGCTATCCTCCAAGGACGATAAGTTAGAGTTTAGTTTTAATGCTAAGGGAATGAATTCTATCTTGAATGGACTTGCTGAAGCTAAGTTTGTAAAGGTGATGCATCTTGAAACTGCCAAAGCAATGTGGGATAAACTTATTAGCAGTTATGAAGGAAATGAGAAAGTAAAAGATGCCAAACTTCAAACATGCAGATTGAAATTTGAACAACTAAAGATGAATGAAGATGAAACAATTAGCAAGTATTTTTTAAGAGTTGAAGAACTTGTAAATGCCATGAAGGGTCTTGGTGAGAATATTGAAGAACCATTTTTAGTTCAGAATATTTTAAGATCTCTGCTTGATAAATTTAATTCAAAAGTCTCTGCAATAGAAGAACTAAGTGATTTTAAAACTCTATCCATTGATCAACTCCTAGGAACTCTAACTGCATATGAAATGAGAATTAACAAAGATAAATCCAGTACTAGAGAAGCATCTTTTAAAGTGGACAATAATACTGATTCAGAATTAGATGATATTGAGGCAAAATTTGTGAGAAGGTTAAAGAAAGGATCAGGAAAATATCAAGAGAAGTTGCCCTTCAAATGCTTTAACTGTGGTAAGATAGGTCATTTTTCATCTAAGTGTCCCCATCAGAAAAAGGACCAGAACTTTGATGATGAAAAGAAGTACAAATACAAGAAATATAATAAGAAGAAAAGTTTGGTTGCAAATAATGACAGTTCCTCAGAAGACACCAATAGTGACTCTTCCTGTGAAGATAAGGCAAATGATTTCATGCTTATGGCCAAAGAGGATTATGATAATAAAAGCATAGGCAGTGATGATGATGATGAAGAAGCTATGGTTGATATGGAAGGAGAAATGATCAGTGCACTGGAAGAAATCGACAGACTCGAAATTAAGAACAGAAAGCAAAAACAATTGTTGTTACAGTTTGAGAAAGACAGTAAACAGCCTGATGAAGACTTTGCCCTACTGAAATTGAAATTAGAAGAGGCAAAGAAAATAGAAGACATACTAAAACAACAGTTGTCAGAGAAGAAAGACAGTTGTGAAGCCTTAGAAGAAGAGATAGTAAAAACCAAATAAGAAATGGAGAATTTTAAGGGATTGTATCACCAAAATCCGCCAAGAATTAAGGCCTCAGAAGGATTAACCTCCATTCTAAATCAACAAAGAAATCCAAAGTTGAAAGCTGGAATGAGATATGAAGAAGGATCAAGTAGTGATCATCCAAGTAATACAGAACCTATCAAGTTTGTCAAATCCTCAAACATTGACAACAGTCACTCTGCAGAAACAAAGAAAGAAAATCAGCCACCAAAAAGGAATGAAAGAAAAAGTACCAGAACCGAATTTGTAGATCAAAAAGATTATCGGCATGAAAGAAATCAACCTCCTCAAAGAAGACAGATTTTTTCAAGGTACAGATATTTTTTCTATGGTTATTGTTTTTTCCGCTCTAATTTTGGTCACAAAGCTATAAACTGTTCTTTAAGATTTAGATATGAACAATCAAGATATTCAATGAATAACTATCTTCCACAACAAAGATTGAGACATCCAATCAACAAACAATCACAGACTATAAATCATGTGATGACTGGGAGAAGGACACAGGTGAAACACAACAATATTTATGAGCATAACAATCGTTATGATCTATTATTCAGTGAACCAGAATGTTACAACTGCCATAATTATGGACATAAAGATGCAGACTTTCGCTTAAGGAATTACAATCTAGACTTGAACCCCACTGCTGAAAATGTCAAGGTTTGGAAGAAGAAAGCAGATGACAAGTGTGGACTAGTATTGTCATCCCAAAAACAAAAGAATCCCTGGTATATTGACAGTGGATGTTCCAAACATATGACTGGAGACAAAAGTAAGCTTCTAACTTTAAGTGAAAACAAATCAGGGAATGTAACTTTTGGAAATGATGCACCAAGAAAAATAAAAGGTAAAGGAATGGTAAGCCTGAGTAATGGCAAAGGAAAAGATCAAGATGTGTTGTTTGTAGATGGTCTGAAACATAATCTACTAAGTGTCAGTCAAGTATATGACAAAGGATGTGAAGTTGTTTTTACTTGTAAAGACTGTAAAATAAAGGCTTTAAGTTCAGGACAATTGATTGCAAAAGGGATAAGAACAGAAAATAATGTCTATGTGTTAAAAGAAGAAAAAGAATAATGTCACTTAAAAAAGTATGATGAAAGTTGGTTGTGGCATAGAAGACTTGGACACCTAAATTTTGATCATATAATCAAGCTCAAAAACAATGGGGAAATAAAGGATCTTCCAAATATATCAAAGCCATACGACTCTGTTTGTAAACCCTGTCAGATATGAAAGCTTACTCGCACTCAGTTCAAATCTAAAAACTTTCCCTCAACAGAAAAACCTCTCCAGTTAGTACATATGGATTTATGTGGACCATCAAGAAAAGAAGGTACAGGAAAAGAAAACTAT
>JASDQU010240323.1:0-15821 GCA_032191745.1 Picea mariana | reverse complement strand
AAGAATCCTATGAACATGGGACTAGAGTGATATCCCATGGTGAGATAGGGGAATTGGATTGGATATGAGGAGAATAATCATGGATGTAGTGTCTCAAAAGAATGAAGCATTATATCTACTATAAACCTTGTGTATATTTTAAGAATTATCCCGAATGAAGCATTATATCAACTAGAAACCTTGTGTATGTGTTAAGAATTATCCATCATTGAGTCAATATATGTTATCTTCAACATTTAAAGGTTATTCAAAGGTTTGAACTTTTTATTGATTGTATTGGTAGAAGGAGAATATCATACTTTGTGTTGTATATGAATATATTGTGGAAATTCATTTTTTTTTTAAGGTTGGGTGAGTTACCTAGAGAGATTTCTTTGATAAATATTGTGGCAAGTTTATAGATTTTTTTGGATTTATTGTTTTATGGGTTAGATTGAGTTTGATTAGAGAATTGTTGATCTATTTTCTCCCTTTTGGTTTCATATCTTAGCTTACAGGTGGACTCCACAATAGATCATTATTGAGAGGTGTATTGTTTGTCAACAAGTATGGTGTACAACTTCATAGGCAAACACAAGTATTTTCCTTTCATCCTAGGTACAATATGTGTAATTTTATTTATGTTATCAATTCCATGAATTTACTTGGCATATGTGAATTATATATCTAGATAAGATACTATGATAATTGTACATAAATGTAATTTAGTTGAATATAATTTAAGATGATTACTTATTGATGTTAATTACAATTAGGAAGCCATTTCTAGTTATTTGGTTTCATTGGAAGTGAAGTATGTCATCAATGGAAAAACCAATAGGTTGAAATAGGGAAAATTTTAGGTTCTATATATCGTCCATGGGATAATTTTCCATATTTTTTCAAAAAAACGATTCACCAATTTCCATTTTTTCTAAAATTGACTTGCCCAAATTCTATAGAATAAAATTATTTTACCTTAAAAATAGCCCAAAGTTTATAGAAAATATATAAAATCCTTAGAAATTTGAATATTTTTACAAAAATATTGCCAAACATTTTATGCTTTACATATTAAGGACTAGTAAGATTCGCCAAGGTTTTTACATTTTGAGATAAATTTTCATCCTTAAAACTATCCTGTTGAAACCAAGTTTTTATTTATTTATTTAATTAGTCTATTTTTTATAAATGTGTATTGTATGAATGAACTCCATGATGATCGAGGATAATCTTCTTGTGAATTTAATAATCACATATATGAATTTAATTGGGATTTTTTCTAGTTCTTGTTTTTGAAATTTGTGAAGATGGGGAACAAACATTAGATCAAGATATTCTTCAAGGAGAGAAAAGACTCTTGAAAAATGTCACTAAAGGAAGAGAAAATGAAAGGGTAGGTATGGAAACATGTAGGACTCCATTACTCATCAACTCAATTCCAGTTGCAAAAAAATCCAAGGTTCTTTCTACTCCATCACAATAGGGAAAGTGTAGGATTTAAGTAAATATCATTCCAATCCCAACATCAAGTCAACATCCAATGGTTATTTTATAAATATAAGTTCTTCTCAGTGAGGAAATTTTTTCATTTTTGATTTCATCTAATTATATTGACGATGAAATTAGAGAGGTAGTGGATGCACAACCTTCTAGAAAGGAGGTTCTCATGGTGCAAGTTCTTGTTCAATGGTTAGACATTCCTTAATCTAGCCATGAACATTTTTTCTCTCCTCCAAATTTTCACCAATAAGGGGTTAAAGGGATATAATATTCTATAGATTTGACATGATAGGTTGTTAAAGATTTCCAAACTAAAAGTTCCACCTTCCTTAACTCAACTACATGGTGTGCACTCGACAAGTCCTAAATGTATTCATATGGATGAAATTTCCCTACCAACACTTGAAGGTATGATATCTAAACAAACTATTTGTTATCACACATACAAATTTCTTGGAGAATATTATAAAGAAAATAATAATGCAGTGATAAATGTGAATATTGGGAACACGCATAATATATTAATATATTCTTTAGGAGAGAAAAACCTCTTGAAAAATGTCACCAAAGGAAGAGAAAATGGAAGGGTAGGTATGGAAAAATGTAGGAATCCATTACTCATAAACTCAATTCCAATTGCAAAAAAATCTATGGTTGTTTTTACTCCATCACAACAAGAAAATGGAAGGGTAGGTATGGAAAAATGTAGGAATCCATTACTCATAAACTCAATTCCAATTGCAAAAAAATCTATGGTTGTTTTTACTCCATCACAACAAGAAAAGTGTAGGATTTCAGTAAATACTATTCCAATCCCAACATCAAGTCAACATCCAATGGATATTTTATTAACATAAGTTGTTCTTTGTGAGGAAATGATTTCACTTTTTATTTTATATAATTATATTGACGATGCAATTAGAGAGGTAGTGGATGCACAACCTTCTAGAAAGGAGGTTCTCATGGTGCAAGTTCTTGTGCAGTAGTTAGAAAAACCTCAAACTCGGCATGAACAATTTTTCTCTCCTCCAAATTTTCACCAATAAAGGGTTAAAGGGATATAATCTCCTAGATAATTGAATTGATAGGTTGTTAAATATTTTCCAACTAAAAGTTTCACCTTCGTTAACTCAACTATGCAGTGTGCACTGAACAAATCCTAAATGTATTCACATGGATGAAAGTTCCCTACCAACATTTGAAGGTATGATATCTATGTTGGAAAATTGATTGTCATTGATGTAAACTTTATAAGAATTCCCAAAGACTCTAGAAGTAATGGGTGTTGAGGAAAAGATATGAAATGATCTTACTCAATCATTTTCAGATCTTACTTGGCTAAATCAAGATAGACGGAAATATCACCCTATGTTTATAGCTATCAAAATTTGTTTCCTAATTCACAAGTATTGATTACAAGTGCTTAGGCTGATCTTTTTTATAAATGAAAGTTTGCTGGAAAATTCATTATTTATGTAATTTTCTGAATATAACAAATGCTGAAATAAATATAGAGACAGAAGTAAAAACACCAAGTCAATAATCAGAACAGATGAGACATAAATCAATCGTTTATTCCATTCCAATTTATCAAAATAATCGTTCTCTTTACAAAATTCCTTGAGGAAGTTTGGACCAAAGTCAAACTTAGATGTCCCCGATGAAAACCATACAAAAGGACTTCTAATAGAAAGTAAAAAACTGAACTGTAAAAGATGGATCAACTCGCCATAGATTGTTGCCTACTCGACTCTACACAATAGCCTTTGTTAGTCATGAAAATTAATTCACAAACATACAAGTCTACACAGACTATCAAAGATAGATCAACACCTCTGAAAAACAAGTGTCTGAATGATGTAATTCAGCCCTGAAACTTGTTGTCTACAACAAAACCCTACTATCATAAAACATAAGTAGGCTTTCAATGAATTAAAGAATGAATGAAAACTGAATTATCTCAATAAAACTCCAAGAGCAGACCTTAGTATGCTTCTCCTTCTATTCTCCTCTTGTTCCTCCTTTTCATTTTTTCCTTTAAGCAATTAGAATTAGTTGAAGTAGATGAACTACTTCTTTAGTTAAGTTAACTAAAACTCAACCTACTTTTTAGTTAAGGGGGAAAAGTAATAAAATCATAATAATGGTTTTTAATAAATAATAACTAGTAGGTGGGACCCCTTGTGACTCCCTTTAGTTCTTTAACAAACATAACACAACTAGTTAATCAATCAAAACATCCCTCCTTGTGACTCCCATCATCACTCTCACAATTTGACAATTTATATTAATGATAATTGAAATTATTTCCAAAAATATAATATCCATATATCCAAAAAATAGTGTGCTGTCTAAAATTTCAGAAGTTAACTGTCCTCAACAATCAATAAATAAAAACACTTAAAACCCATATTTTCTACTCTAGGGGGCAATATTTCCCTTGTTGCTGTTGTCACCCTTTGATATCTCTAAATTTGACTTAGGTTGCGTGGAGCCTTTAGGCCTAATCTCATTGATCACATGAGAGCAATCATCTCTCAAATGCATGTGGGAGGAAACAGATTTGGCAGGGTCATTTGAGGGTGAGGAGGGGGCAACATTGGCTTTTCCTTTGTCAGAGGCATGGTGAGCCTCGATTTTTAACCTTTTTCTTGCATGGGAAGACTGTACTGGTGAGTGGACAGGGGGAAATTGGACAATTTGATTAATAGGTGGAGGAGCAGGTAGAGATAAGTTAGGCCAACCACGATGTTGGGAGACTGCCGGGTGGACAATCTCTTGCCATCCGTCATTTTCAGGGATTTCAAGTTGTAGTGAAACATGAGGGGGCAATGGGATACCAGGGACCCATGGGGCTTAGAAGGGAGGCCTTTCTGGCCTAGGTTGGACCACTCCTTGTCCAATCCAGTTAAAAAATTCAGCTTGAAATAGATGGCCTAACTCTTGAGAGTCTGCATCAAAGTTTATAGAGAACCTTGGCCTTCTAGGGCCTCTATTCCAATTTCCTCTTCCTCTGTTACCCCGACCATGGCTACCTCTGCTGAAAAATCTCATTCTTGTATGCATTATTGATTAGCAAATAATTTCTTCAACAAGCATACATGACAACTCTTTTAAATATGAAACAAAGTTTGGCTCAACAACATATCATACTCATGCAATCCAATCCATACAAATCGTTTAATACTTTTCAATGAGCAAGGGGTGAATAAGGGTTATGGGATATGTGCAGGGTTGTATTGAGCGAAAAGTGTTAAAATGAGGGGGAATAGATCATGATTAATTCTCACAAACATCAAACAATCAAATTTATTATAAATCAAAAGAATATATCACTGTAATTCATCCCTGTGCGATCCTTTAACTGTCATAATACACAATTTATCTTAACTATAATTAAATTTTAAGAACAGGGAGTGGATAGTGAATATGGGAAGGTGAGGGGAGTTGTAATGTGTGGAAAGTGAAATAATGGTAAGAAAAATAATGAATATTGTTCGTAAAACCAATTAAGTAATCCATAAAAATAGCTCTGTATTCAATACAAACGATTCCAACACCAATTAACCAATTACTGTGTGTCAAAAATTGTTCACTGTCACACAGTCAAATCTTCAAAATTTTTCCATTAACACCATGTATAATCATACTCATAATCACTATGCCTTTCAACCTTCTTGTTAATATAATTCTTGTTTCTTTTCATTTCCTTCTCTTTTTATCAAAAGGAACACACATTCATATTGTTTCCTCTATGTCCAACATATATTTCTATAGAATATCAACCAATGCCCATAATTACAATTTCCCAAATCAAACATAGACACAGGTCTTTTCTCGAGTTGAACAAACCTTTTAAATCCTTGTCCGATTTCATTCTTTTGACGATATTAACCAATAAAACTTGCAATGAAACCAAAATACAAAATCCATGCTTCATTTATGATGGTCCAATAAAAAAAAACAATTCATGATGTCTCCATATACCATATACAGTAAACAACAAAGTCATAGTCATCATCCTCCCCAACTTGCAATGATCCCGATCGGGACTAATCAAACAAACAACAACCACCAAATACAATTTGACGCCACATTGTAGGAACACAACGACCAACGCATAAAAAAAAGAGGCAACCCTCTGACTGTACATTACCATTTACTCCCAATCAACCAATTTAATAAAAAAATGATCTAGGTTATCGATGCAATTGTCACAACAAAAGGAGGCAACCCCTCGACTGTACACCAATTCTCATCCCCAATTACAACTTTCCAACAACCCGATCAAACAAACACGAGACAATACTCAAAGCAACTGTCATAACCACTCAACCAACTTATGATAGTCAACAAGATACCTGACAAGAGTGCGACTGGTTGGGGTTATCAAAATCTGGCTCTGTAACCATACACACAAGAAATAATCAAGAGTTTGCTCAGTCACCAAAACACAGAGAGACTAGAGGTCGAACATATCAACAATAGGTAGACAACCTTCGAAACAAGAACGGTGGAACCATAGAGTTTTATAACTCTTAGCTTGTGTAATAGCATGACAATTCAACACCAGGTAGGGTAGGCAACGACGCAGAGGAGCAATGATTGCTCACTGTAAAGTAACAAATACCAAGAACGCACATAGGCATAACCCTCGTGCTTTTCTCAAGAGACAAACCAACTTATAACGATGCTAATGGAAATGTAGACCCCAGGTATTACCAACAACCATAAATCATACTTCTTGGCATAATGGCCACCCCATAACCAACTGTGTTGATGCCAATATCACAAAAATAATCCCACGACGAGGTGAATAATCCACGACCATGGCTCTAGAAGATACACAGTGACCAAAAGGTAGTTCGAAACATACACAAAACCCCCATATCAACCAAATACAACCGGATATGGTTACCATAACTGTGAGGAGGCAACCAACAAGGCTAAACAAAGTGAAACCCTACAAAAAAATACCCATAACTACTTAAAACAATAGAGATCCATCACAGTTTCCACCACAAAGAACAACTAACGAAATCACAACTTCAACAAATCAATTTTTCCATTTGTAAACGAATAACCACACAATCATTCTAGAGAAAATACCCACGCTTTACATATTTTCCAATCTCAGGAAAACACAAACCGACACATTATTGAGCCATCGTTCGTTTCATACACAGAGCGAAATTCATGGATGGCCGAAAAGAACCATACATGTAACCAATGGCTTTAAAAAGGGCGAGTTGGTCGAACAGTTCCTTCGAGTTTTGAATCTCGGAACTTAACCAAAGTAAAACCAAATGAAATAATAACCATGCTAGGGTGACGAACCAATGGGAGAAGAATGGAGTGACATGAATTTGCTGCATGTCACTTCCATCGTCCTCACATTCAATTTCGTAGGACACGCCAGCCAACCAAAAACCATACCATTAACCATGCCATTAATTCCATACATTGAAACCTGTGACATATTTCTTGCCAATTGCGCCACCCCAATCCATATCAACCATTGCCAAAAACCATACCATACCATATATCAAATGAAACCAATATAACTCAATATAATTCGTATAGCCACTAACATTGCTAGTTAGGATTAGTACTAACTTCCTTTTATTTCATTTACACATAACCTCTTAACATAGTATAGTATAGTTCCTTTCCTTGAATTTTTTTCCATAAGTTTCTTTCCATTTATTTTGTTTCATGTTGTTACTAACATGTGTCTTGTGTAGGTGTAACATGTAATGAATCATGGCGACAATATCAAATTTAACAATAGTAAATATATGCCACTCATAACATGGAATTTAAAGCTTAGAATAACAAAATCATCACATAAAATACATTATCCATCTGCCATTATGTCGCAAACAAAACCAAGACTACATCATCAACCATATAGAACCTTGTAAACATCGTCGAAACACCAACATAAAATGTGTGATAAGACTATCTCCAAGCCTCCAGTCTACAAGGGGGTCCCACCTACTAGTATTATATATCATTAACATAGTTTAAATAATAGGCTTTAGCAATACTTTGCAGGGGAGATTCCTTGTTGCGATTTTAATCGTCAACAAACTAGCGACTCCACAGGGAAATTTGTTTCCAATAGATTAAGAACTCAAAATGTATGGTTTAGCGGATCAAGAACATCAAATCAAGAAGGTATAACTAGAATGATTATGCAACAGGGGGAAGTGAGCGGATTTAATGGAAAAATGACCGCGAGTTTGGGAATAACTCATGAAAAATGTTAAGTATGAGGGGGTTTATCCTTGTATGCATAATCATTCAACCAAAATTTGTTATTGACTTCAAGGATAAAAATTTATGGACTTGCTCTTTTAACTCTCAAATGGATGAAGAAATGGGAAGCATAAGCGAGAGGTAACCAATTTATTTATAAGACAATAGTGAAATCAGATAACAAATCCAATTATGCTTTCAGGGGGAACATCGTAACAACTGTGTAAGCTTGATTGTTATTGACTAACAATACCTTGCAGGAGTGTCATTGTGGTAGAACTGATCCAACATCTTATTCTTGACCAAAATTAAACTAAAACATGAAAAGAAATAAAAGTCATGACAAAAATGGAACTGCGAAATTTTAAAACAACATAAATAAAATGACATAATTGCAAAAAACAAAAGGAAAACTATTAAATAAAAGCATAATTTAAACTACTGTAAGAGCATAAATGAAAAGCAGTGGTGGAAATGAAAACAAAACTAGACTACTAAAATACAGATTATCCAAATAGTGTTAAAAATTTTCAAGTTGGTTCCACGTAGTGTTTTAAGTGAGAACCGTTAGTACTGTAGGAAAACAATCGCTCATGTAAATCTTTTAGAATGTAAGAGTTTTTACACAAGACAAAAGTGATCTTGAAAGGACCCAACCATAATTTTTGAAATTTTGAGTGTCTTCCCCTATCAGCACGAGCTGAATCCCACAACAGTACCTTTTCATTAACTTTAAATTTGACAGTTTTGACACTCTTATTGAAATACTTCTTAACAGACTGTTGTCTCCTTTTTATATTATCCAAGGAAAACATCCTTTGCTTCTCTAAATCCAGGAGCGCATTTATCCTTTGTGAAACATCAGAAGAATTTAATTATTCGATCTGTAGCATTAACCTTAAGGAAGAAAGTTCCAGCTCAGTAGGCAAGATGGCTTCTTGACCATAAACAAGATAGAAAGGAGTGCAACCAGTGCTTACCTTGGCGGTAGTCGGATCTGCCCAAAGGGCGTAAGTGAGGAAAGTGTGCCATTGATGAGGCTTATCTTTGATGAGAATTTTGATGATTCTCACCATATTCATGTTGGTAGACTCAACCTGCATATTCCCTTGGGGATAATAAGTTGATGAGGTGAAATGTTTGACCCCCAACTTAGCTAAAAATTGGGTCAACTTAGAAGAAATTAAAGTGGGACCATTGTTTGTAATAATTTCCAATGGAAGACCAAATATGGAAAAGATGTTATTTTCAAGGAAAGAGATCATCTGATCATCTGTCGAGTGTTTAAGTGGGACAACTTCAGCCCACTTAGAAAAATAGTCTGTGGTTGTCAAAATAAAAACTTGTCCTGTTGAAGATGGAGGATTAATAGGACCAACAAAATGCAATCCCTACTTTGAAAAAGGAAATTCCTGGAGGACAGCTTGTAATGGCATGGCTGAAAATTGTTCTTTCCCAGCAAATTTTTGGCACTTGTCACGAGATCTCAAAAAAATATAAGAGTCACAAAAGATTGAAGGCCAATAGTATCCTTTTCTAATAATCTTGAAAGCAGTGGTTTTAGCAGAAAAATGACCTCCTACATGAATGACATAATTTGAAGAACCATGAGTTTCTTGCAACAATTTTTGTGCATCCTCATTGTTTACACAATGAAGAAACACACCATCGATAGATATTCGCAACAAGAAGTATCCTATAATGGTGTATCTTGCGGATTCAAGACAGAGTCTTCTCCTTTGATGAGTGTCTAAGCTGTTTGGACATCTTTGGTTTTGTAAGTAGTAAACTAAATTCTTCTACCAGGAATGTTCGGACACAGGAAGGATCTGATTATCAATGTAGAATAGTGTTGATAGGGAACTATCCTCTTCATCAATTTCTTCACTATATTCAGCATGCTGAGCTAAGTGAAGGGCTAAGTCACTTCCCTTGATAGTGGTAGAAGTCACGATATATAAATCATGCTCCTGGATCTTGGCGAGATAATGTGAAATCTTCCCTGAAAGATAAGTCTGTGAGAGGAAAAACTTGAAAGTAGGTAAAGGGACTTTTACCAATGTATGCTTACCTAAGATTAAGTGGCGAAACTTTTCAACAACTTTAACAAGAGATTAAGCATGTCAATAAAAGAATATTTAAATTCATCATCAGACAAACTTTGACTCATGGAAGCCACTGGTTTTTCATTACCTTGGTCATCATTTTGCATGAGGATAGAAAAAACTTCTTCCTCGGTGGCATTAGTATATATCATGAGTTCCTTCTCAAAATACGTCTTCACCAAAACTGGTGCAGAGATGATTTCTTTCTTGATCCCTACAAAAGCATTTTCGACATCATCTGTCCAAGAAAAAGAACAATCTTGCTTAAGCAGATTATGAATTGGTTTGACCATCACAACAAAATTTGGAACAAACCTACAGACGAAGTTAATAATACCCATAAAATATTGAACCTCCTTCTTGGAAGTGGGAGCAGGAAGATTAAGGATTTAGAGAGATGCCAAATTTCCTATATCGCATGAGAACTCTTTTCATATGAACAAAATGATCTGATCGGTTTTTAGATTATGTAGTTAAGTCATCAAGGTAGATCTGAATGATCTTGGCGATCAAATCATCGAAATCTATTTGCATAGCTCTTTGAAAAGTGGCACCTGCATTAGATAAGCCAAAAGGCATACGTTCATAAGAAAAGGTACCCCAACGAGTAATAAAGGTGGATTTATATTTATTTTCCCTTTTTACCTTGATTTGATTGTAACCGGAAAAACCGTCAAGTAAGGACATCATCTGTGACCTTGCAACTTGTTGCAAAATCATTTCCATGTTAGGGAGAGGAAAGTGATCTTTTATACTAGCTCGATTTAATGCATGAAATTCAACGCATAATCTGATGTGATCGGTTTCTTTTAGAACAGGAACCAAATTGGAAACCCATTTGGAATATTTGATTGGAAAGATGATTCCAACTTTCAAGAGTTTTTCCAACTCCTTTCGAATAGTTGCTTCTAGTGGAGGGTTGATAGGTCTTTGCTTTTTCCTAACTGGTTTTATGCCTTCCCTGATGGGAATGACATGATGTATAAGAGCGGGATCAAAACCATGAAGATCCTCATAAGACCAAGCAAAAACATCTTGAAATTCACCAAGAATCTTGGAAAACTTCATTTTCTCTTCATCATATTGGGCACCTATTTTAAAATTCTTTGGAGACTTGGGCGTCTCAATGTTCAAGGAGATGGTTTAACCCACCTTCCTTTTCGACTCCTCTTCTTTATGTTTCTCTTTATTCCCTACATCACTCGATGAAAATGAAATCTCTAGAGGAGTCAAGCCCTTAGGAATCTTGTTATCTTCTATGGATGTATTTTCCTTAGGCTTATAAGGTTCATTTTGAATGAAAGCACAAATGCTCTCATCTCTAGGGAAGACCTACCAGGATTCTATATTTTCAGGGATATGTGGACGATATAGAGATTGAAAAGTACAATCATGTCTGTGTGGCAAAAGTTGTCGATTAGGAGAGGCTGCAAAAACAACTAACCGATCATCCATTGAGTTCAATTCCCTCTTAACATGAGTAATGTTGAAAGATAATAGGTTCGAGATAAGTGCCCAAACAGTTTGGGTGTATAGTTTCATCAACTTGTTGCTAGGAGAGTAGATCTTACGTACAAGGTTCACATCAAGCTCGAAATCTCCAAAACCTGTAAGATGACCACAACCTAGATTATAGGTGATTTCAATGCCTAATAATAAAGCTTCTAATTTAGTGACATTGTTTGTACAAGCAAACTCCAACCTATAAGAAAAGTTATGAATTTTCCCTACAAGAGAGTACAATATAATGCCAGCTCCATTACCTTCACTAGAGCATGAACTATCAAAGTGCATGTGCCACATACCATCATCTAAATCGATTTGTTCCAAGGGAATGTTATCCTCCTTGGAAAAGATGGAATACACCCATAGGTCCTCTTCGATATAATTCACATTAGGTTGTGGGACACTCTCTATGTAAGGTGAAATCCTTCCCTCTCGAAGGACTATGATGTTTTTACCATTTCGAGGAATGGATAAGTGTGTCTCATCGAGTGAGAGGCATCCACCCATCAAAGCTTTCTAATCTCTTCCTAAGATGATTAAGTAATTGCTTACTGGCATATCAATTACCTAAATACTAAGGGTTGTCCTTATTTCAGGGTGTGCGCACAAAACTAAGGTCACATGTTTAATCTCACCTATGGTTGTTTGTTGTAGACTATTATAAGAGAGCATGCTTCTGGCATTTTTATTTGTACAAGACAAGCCTAGCTCTTCCATAATAATCTTCAACGTTACACTTGGGCCTGAACTGCCATCAATGAGGCAACAACGGGCGATCTTATCCATAATTTTTACAGAAATATAAAAATGGGGATTTTTTACAGGGTATCTAAAGTTATGTACACCTACTTTATTTACATATGAATCCTCTTCATTTACCTCTTCAGAGAGTTTGGCTAAAACAAAATATTTTCCTTCCATGAATTGTTTTAGATGCATTTGTTGTTTAGGGACGACAACCATGTCCAGAAGGGTTTCTTTTTCTTTGATGTTGGCCAATTGATTCAAAATATTGTATTTGGAAGAGGAGAGAGGGGAGGTAGTTCCTTGACTTTCAAGAACCTTAGGAACCTGAACAGTAGAAGTTGGTTAAGATGAGCTTGGGCTAGAAGAATCGTGGGGAGGATCATATTTTCCTTTGGGAGCATAGGATTTGTTCCTAGTATTGATGATCATGACATCTTCTGGCTCTGCAAAATCTAGGACAATGATGGTAGTTTATGATCTTTTACCAAAGATCTTATCTCTGTCACTCTTCTTTACCTCACATGTGGTTTCCTTGTGGCGTTCCTCGCAAAAGTTACACCAATTTTGAGGCATGATAGCTTTAGGATGAAAATTATTTTCAATTGGATTTCTAAAGGGGGGTGCAGAAGAGGATGAATCTCCAGGGGTGAAAGGGGAGACACTTCCCTTTCTCTCATACGCTATCATACGATTATTCATATCTTGTACTAGCTGTAAGAGGGCGTACATGTCCATCTTTTTAACCGATTCTCCCTGAGGAAGACTCATTCTTTCGAGCTTTTATTCCTACTCCAAACACATATGTAGAGAATAACCTAGGTTATCAATGGATTTTTCCTCAATCGTATGATGGTAGGGGGAAGGTAATGCATTATAATAATGCATGAAAGCAACTTGGTTCTGAGGTCGAATGAGTTCAGGGATTTGATTGTATAACTTAGTGAAACAAAATTTGAAGGACTTGATGGTCTCACCATATTTATAGGCGATGTTATTGTACTCCTGTAATTGCTCGGATGGGAGTTCAGATTTCTCATAGGTGGATTTGAACCAATATAATAACTCCTCCCAAGTAGACAAAATATTAGGAGGAAGGTCAAAGAAATCGGTCACAACATTTCCTTCCAAGGAATTGACAAATAAGCACATGCAAGTATCGTTGTCATTGGCTCTTATGTTGTGTCATGCATTAGAAAATTCCACCAGGTGTTCATTTGTAGTGACAGTTTTATTCCTAAAAAACCTAGGAATATGCTCTTTGAATTTAGGAAGTGGATGAGTAGCAGGTGCTAGGTTAAGAGGAGAGGAAACATGCCACAGTGTGATTGTGGAATCTTCTTCAAATTAAAAAAGCCCATACTTTTTAATGACTTTGGTGGGGTTTGTGGTAGATTGGACAGGGACATGGTGGCTATATAAGCTACCAATCACTGACAAAGATGAAAACTGAGAGGAGTGCACTTCCAGTGCCACCAAATCCACCACTAGATGCCATCTTGTGGATGATAGGTAAGGGAGAGAAAGACGAATTGGATGAATCAGACAAGGTTCTCCTTAGAGCACTTTGTTGGGTTGATAACACAATGTTCCTTCTTCCTATTTCATCAATAGGATTGATTTCAGGTGATAAGCCTCTTCTTCTCCTAGAAACATGAGAGTCTAAGAACATGAAAAGAAGGTCAAAGTTGAAGGAACAAGAAGGTTATTGTTTATTTCTAGGTTGTCTACGTCTAGCTTCCCAACGTTCTTGGGCACTGATGTCTCATTCAATTGCTGCCCATGAATGATTAAGCTCAACCCGAGTATTAGCAGTGTCTAAAATGGTGTTAAACAAATTCAAAGCAATGATGCTATGATCTTGAAGACCGAGCTCAATATTGGGTTGCCTTGCAACAGATATAGTCATTAAGAAATAAAACAGTCAAAGAATCAATATCAGAAAAATATATGTATTCGATGCTAATCAAGCATAAAAATCAACCAGAGAGATATTGAAGATCTCCCAAGTATGGTCGCCAAAATAAATGTTGAGGAAAACATATGAAATGATCTTACTCAAGCATTTTCAGATCTTACTTGGCTAAAGAAAGATAGACGGGAATATCACCCTATGTTTATAGCCATCAAAATTTGTTTCCTAATTCACAAGTATTGATTACAAGCGCTTAGGATGATCTTTTTTATAAATGAAAGTTTTCTGGAAAATTCATTATTTATGTAATTTTCTGAATATAACAGATGTTGAAATAAATATAGAGACAGAAGTAAAAACACCAAGTCAATAATTAGAACAAATGAGACATAAAACAATCGTTTATTCCATTCCAATTTATCAAAAGAATCATTCTATTTACAAAATTCCTTGAGGAAGTTTGGACCAAAGTCAAACTTAGATGTCCCTGATGAAAACCATACAAAAGGACTTCCGACAGAAAGTAAAAAAATGAACTGTAAAAGATGGATCAACTTGCCACAGATTGTTTCCCACTCGACTCTGCACAATAGCTTTTGTCAGTCATGAAAATTAATTCACAAACAAACAAGTCTACACAGACTATCAAAGATAGATCAACACCTCTGAAAAACAAGTGTCTGAATGATTTAATTCAACCTTGAATCTTGTTGTCTACAATAGGACCGTGCTATCATTAAAGAGATATAGGATTTCAATGAATTAAAGAATGAACGGAAACTGAATTATCTCAATAAAACTCCAAGAGAAGACCTTAGTATGCTTCTCCTTCTATTCTCCTCTTGTTCCTCCTTTTCCTTTTGCCTTTAAGCAGTTAGAATTAGTTAAAGTAGTTGAACTACTTCTTTAGTTAAGTTAACTAAAACTCAACCAACTTTTTAGTTAAGGGGGAAAAGTAATAAAATCATAATAAGGGTTTTTAATAAATAATAACTAGTAGGTGGGACCCCTTGTGACTCCCTTTAGTTCTTTAACAAACATAACACAACTAGTTAATCAATCAAAACATCCCTCCTTGTGACTCCCATCATCACTCTCACAATTTAACAATTTATATTAATGATAATTGAAATTATTTCCAAAAATATATTATCCATATATCCAAAAAATAGTGTGTTGTCCAAAATTTCAGAAGTCAATTGTTCTCAACAATCAATAAATAAAAACACTTAAAACCCATATTTGCCACTCTGGGGGGGAATATTTCCCTTGTTGTTGTTGTCACCCTTTGATCTCTTTGAATTTTCCTTAGGATGCATGAAGAATTTAGGCCTAATCTCAATGATCACATGAGATAAATCATCTCTCAAA
This sequence comes from Picea mariana, assembly GCA_032191745.1. Classification (NCBI taxonomy): domain Eukaryota; kingdom Viridiplantae; phylum Streptophyta; class Pinopsida; order Pinales; family Pinaceae; genus Picea; species Picea mariana. The sequence continues at coordinate 437 of JASDQU010240323.1, read as the reverse complement.
TGCATGCAGGAGGACACAGATTTGGCAGAGTCATTTGAGGGTGAGGAGGGTGTTACCCATAATTTTGGTCGTCATGATGATGTATTGATGATGGTGTACTCAGGCTCTTCATAAGAACTTTCTCCTGAGAAAAGTTACTTTCATCTCTTCATAGAAACTTCATTTTTGAAGAAGGTTCGTAGGCTACTAGTATATTTGGCTGCGATAATGACCCATTCTCATAGGATGCCTTAAGCTAGGGTGCGAACTTTTCGCACTGTGTTGAACAGCTAGGGTGCTAACTCTTCCTAAAGCAAGGAAAAAGATGAATTCTCGATGCTTCTAGAAGGGAATCTTCTAGAAGGATGGGTTGGAATTCGAATGGTTATCCTAGTACTGAATTCCCTGATATTTTGGGATCATTCTTATCCAAGTAACTAATTCATTCTCTCCTATAT
>JASDQU010240322.1:0-10352 GCA_032191745.1 Picea mariana | reverse complement strand
CTACTAGTAGAACATTTTATGCCTTTGTATTCTTGTTCCCAATTCTGACTGTGTCTTTTCCAATGATTTTAGTTGAATCATCATTTCTGAAGGAGACCGTTCCATCTCTTTGCTTTCTTAAAGTAAGAAACATGTCTCTATCACCTGTCATGTGTTTTGAACAGCCACTGTCAACATACCAATCACATTTCTTATGCTTATATTGTAGAGCGAGTGTGCATTCTTCATTGCTATATTGATTTTTCTTTCTTATCCATGTCCTTTTCTGAGGTTCTTGTCTGTGAATTTTGTTATTATATTGCGGTTATCTAGGAGGGACTGTCATTCTGCAATCTTTGTCCATGTGTCCAAAGTTTTTACATTTGTAACATTATGCTTCATTGCTCAAGGATTCAAACCTGTTGTAACTTCATCTCTGTGTTTCACTAGGATTTCTTAGATAACCCTTTTGTGTATGAATTTCAAAGTTGTTTATGTTCATGTTGTTATCTCTGTAATTCACATCTTTATGTCCAAAATTATTACATGCATAACATAAACCAAAAAAGATAGTTTGATATCTGGGAGTTGAATATTTTCTAAAAGGAGTTACTCTTATGAATTCTTCTTCTTATTGAGGCCTATTTGTCGATTGGTGATTCTGAAATCTGAATCTTCTCGGTGGAGGAGTGTCCCTGTAATATTCCTTGTAGATCTTCCTATCCCCTTTGATTGTTTCTGCATAGCTTTTTGGATATGTTTCTTGCTCTGTTGTTTTGGAGCTTGATCCATTTTCTGTCTAATTGTATCCAAGTCCGGACTTGTCATGATGAGGTTTTTGACTTCTGATAATGCCATCCAAAACTTTTGAGTTGTTCTGCATATTTTTCGTTTGAATATCCTTTCTTAATGTGACAATCTTTGCTTCCAAATTTCCAATGTTCATGTCTTTTTCTTCTATATGTTCTTTGAGTGTTTCTTCAATTATTTTATCTTCTTCTATTTGAACCTTCAAATTTGTGATCATTTGTTCTAGTTCTTGAGTGTCTTCTTTCTTGTCTAGTTTCACTTGTAGTTTCTTGTTTTTCTTCTTTTCTCTTCTGATAACTTCTACGACACACATCAATTCTTCTCGGTAGTCAACTTCTGCCTCTTCATATTCTTATTCGGCTTCTTCATATTATTCTTCAAAGTCTTCTTTATCAGAGTCTTCTACTGCCATGAATATAACTCTTTCTATCTCACTGTCACTGACTTCATCTTCATCTTATGATGAGATGTCTTCTTTGGTGCATAAGCTTTTCTTGAAAAATTTCTTTGTGCTTATTTTTCCTTTACATGTTTGTTTGCTATTTGAGTAACCTTCATCATTTCTCTTTTTCTTATGAGGACATTTGTTAGAAAAATGACCAATACCATCACAATTAAAACAAATTAAAGGAAGATTACCTCTATATCTGTCGTTGGTTCCCTTGTTCAATCTTTTGACAAAGTTGGCCACTTCTTCATCATCTTCTAAGATGTCACTGCTAATGCTAAGTTCTTTTTATTTTTTCTTTGAATTTTTGGATTCTTTGAAGGTTACTTATTTTGTATCAGGACTTTTCTGTTCAGTTCTCATTTAATATGCCTGGAAGATTCCATGTAATTTGTCCATGCTTATTGAGTTCAAATCTACTCTTTCTTCTAGTGTTGATATCTTAGGGTCAAATCTGATAGGAAGAGATCTTAGTACCTTTTGAACAATTACAGATTCTTCTATTTATTCTCCCAATCTTATGATTGCATTTACTGTTTTTTGGCAGCCATTTTCAATTCTATCTTTTCCTTACAAGCTGCCTACACAAGGGTTTTTGAACCCTCAATACACATCGCATTTCTTTAAACGACATTATTATCTTTGCTTTCGCATATCTGCTTCTCGTTTTCATTTTCAAGACTGCAAGCGTGAAAGCCTAGAGTTGGGATTCATGTTGATGGCATTAGAATGATCTTTTGGATTGTTATGAATCTATTTGTTTATGTGGTCATAACTCTTTTTACCTCCAACTCACCACTGCTCACACATTTACCAAAACACCAAACCACCACTCACTTTGCATTTTGACTTTTGTTAACATGGTTTCGATTTATAAGTCCGTTAATGCAATGATATTTTGGTGTTTTGATCAAATCATTGATGCAATGCTTTTATTGAACACATTAATTTTGGGTTCAAATCGTTGGTGCAATATTCGACATGTTGGTTTCTTTTAAATCATACAAATGATATTGTTTATTCAAACATTTGGATCGACTTTTGGTCGTGTATGTCATGGTTTTCAATGGTTATTCATATGACATTTTGTTTACAATGCTTTTTGATATACACCATTGTGATTTGAATTAAACTCTTTACCAAGGCATCGTCGATTGTACATCTGACATAATAGTTTTGCATGGTCCTAAATTACTACACCACCCTCACACGCATAAGCATTAACGTCCTGCCTTGCATTTTGGGCTGCCTCTTCTTGTTTTGGGAAAACCTACGGGAAAATGGTTATGTGTCTACCCTGTCAAACCCCCTCACCGATTACCTTGTTGACCGTGTGTTATCTACTATGGCTCCTGTAGTGCAAATCAAACCCAACGTTGTCCAAACATTGTTGTTATTTGATAACGCCCGAGAGGACCTAGAGAGGAATGGTTGGTTGGTTTTTATTGATAAGTTCGAGGGTTTCAACCTCGAAGTCGCTCAGCAATTTGCACTCACATTCGATGGATGGAGGGCCAAAGTTGGGGACATACAACTCGAATTGAATGAGGAATTCCTCAGCTCAGCCAATGGTCTGCCAGCCAAAGGGAAAAAATGGTTTGAGAATTCGAAGGTTGATGAAGTGCCATGGCCGCTCCTGTTTACCTCAAGGAAAATCAACAGTTGTGACAAAGGTATGACAGTCACAGCTCTTAAGTCCAGGTGGCATGAATTGTTGGCCATTATTAAGCAATTCATTACATGTGAAGGTAGATACGGTTTAGTTTTCCTATACCACCTACGACTGCTTATGAGTTTCATAGATTTCCCTTTAAATATGCCACATTTCCTTCTTCGCAGTTTGTATAAAATGGTTAAACGATTCAAGAGGGAAAAGGCCGACTCCAACCTCTTCCACCACTGTTTAATTAAAATTGTTATAGTCCATCATTTGAGGTTGAGTGGTGACTATTGGGAAGCTTTCTTGTTGAGGAATGGCTTTGCCAGTCCTGAAATTGGTCAAGTGGAAAAAACCGTGGTCACTGAAACCCTTGTCAAGCCTGTCATGCCCCCTCCTACACTCTTACCCGTTGTTGAACCCTTGACCTACCCAAACGATAATCTACCCAACACCCTACCTAACTCATGCCTAAAAGACAGTGCTAAGCCTGTCAAGAGGTCTGCAAAGAAAAAGGGTAAGGGTAATAATGGTGTCAATTGCAAAGGTAAGAAGGCTGCACATTGGGTATCAAGGTGTGCTTGCAATAAACCTAAACAAAACATAGACCAAAAACTGATTGTTTTGAGTGAAGATTCAGATTCTGAAATAGAGCGATTCCTGACCGAGGAGTATCTATACTCACACGACCTTTGTTCTATCAAGCCCTATGACTATGTATCAAACCTCCCGCTGTGCCTTAAAGATGACCCTAACTTCCCCGGGATCAAGCTCGACAGTGGAACTGCTGGTAAATTAAGAGATTATTCACCTGTGATTACACGACCTGATCAACCACAGTGCAATGAATGCAACTCATGGCTCAACCGATATTATACAAATGTCCCTCTGCTGCAATCCCGAATCAAGTCCTTGGAGGACCGAGTAAATGTGTTAACCAAGGAAAATGACAGACTGCAAGCTAATGATAAAAGGCAAAAGACCACAGGCTCTGTCATTTTCAAAAATGTAGAGGTGGCCACTGCCATTGTTAATTCAAAAATAGCCTGATCGAATCATATCCCTGAAACCAAGGTATGGTATTTCAACAATGATTTTAGAATGATTTTGTTTGCTTTGAATTAGTATAAAGGATTTGTTTGATAAATCACATATATTTATGTTATGACTGAATTGATATAATACGGTTCCTTTTGTAAATAATAACTAGCTACAGAATCGTGAGATTCGGTAGCTAGTCATAAAATTTGAATTTCTGTTGATTTTACAATTAAACACAATCTGAAATCGTGTATTTTTGTGCATCTACAGGTACTCACGAATTTCAATGGGAATTGGATCGATAGTGGCATTTTTAAACATGATTTTTTTTACATAGTTTTTTATTAGGTTGTTAGTCTTAGATAGAAATAGGAATTTGGGAGATTGTTCCCATATTTTTTTCAAACAATTTTGATAATTTCCACAAGGAATGTTTTCATCCTGTGGCCTTTATATACCTATTATTTTTTGTAAAGAAACCATCGCTGCTTGGAGGCAGAGACTATGGATTGATGATTCAGACTGGAATGAAAGTGGATGTTTGTACGACTTTAGCTTTCAATATATCATACTTTTATTTCAAGTTTTGTTCATTTCAATTTGTAATCAAATTATTGACTACTTTAGATATCAAAATTTGTTACAGGTTGATGTGATGCCATTTAAATTGTGTCAATATTTGATGTCTCTTATTTTACATTACAACAATTATCCTGTTTTAATTTAATGAACAGAAGGTTAATCTTCTTTGTTAAATGAGCAATTATGTACAAATCTTTGCAGAGGTATTTATCTTAATGTGATTATTTGTAAAATATAAAAATTTTGTTGTTTCATCCTTTACCTGTTCTGTTGTTAGCATTCAAGAGCGTTGTTTCTTCATGTTTACGCGAAGTACTGGAAAATCTGGTGTGGGTTTGCCTCATCAAACAGTGAATGCAGATGCCTATGTACAGGACAAGTGGGAGATGATGAGTTCAGGTTAGTTTGCTATTTTATTTTAATAGTTTAATTAATATGAGAATGCTCTGTAGTTTAGATAGATATACAGTACATATTACTATTTTCATTGCTTAGTTAGATAGATGTTGTTTCATTTCTTTTTCATAAAAGTTATAAAAATCCAAAAATACTAGCTTCGCTATCGTAAGACAATTCACATATGATTTTGCAGATTTCGATCAAAATTTGCATTGTGTAAATATTGTATAGGTAACAAAGATACAATATATCAATACACTGTACATTTAATAAGAAGGATTATTATTTCATTAATATTAATTAGCGAACTGTGATTATATATTAGATCTATATATAGTTTGCAGAAATTGTTTTTCACTTAGATTAGTTTCTTTAGCTCAGTTTTTTTACTTTCCTAGGACTTAGATTAGCCAACGGAGCCGCTAAACCCGTCGGAGTGGATTAATCCAAACGGATTGGGCTATTTAGACAACCCCAGACCGGATTCACTCCTCCAGTTGACGAGCGGTCAATTTCGCCCCTTCAACAAATGGCGCTAGAAGGAGGGCCTGAAAATTATTAATGGCACGAGGCGGTCGTAAGACTCCTCCACCACCCAACCGCTCACCTATAGTGACAAGAAGTCAGTCAAATGACAACATCGTCCCTCAAACAGCAACCACATCAAACGACGATCTACGAATCACAGTTGAACCAGTAACCCCTAATCCTACAGGTGGTGACATACAAGAGATTGCCCGCCAATCTCTCATAAGAACACATAGTGCCTTCACCTGTTTAAGGCAACCAAATAGACCTTTGGACCAACCATTAGATTTCTCTGATATAAGAGAACAACTTGGAGGCACTAACCTCACTTTAAACCCTACAGATCCAATCCTCACTCTTGCTGCTGGAGGATCTGAAATACCACCCTCACCACCTCTATCATCCCCTTCTTCTTCTGGAGAAGACTCTTCTGACGAAGGCAGTTCCTCATCCCAGCCTTTGACACCACCCACACCAATGGCCAATCAGATCAATCCTACCAAACCCTGGCTCGACCAAGATGCAGTAGCCGTACCCGAGCCTCAACATCCCTTTCCCAAACATCCAAAGAAGTGGCTCCCCAAGTTTGACCCAGACTCTAAACAGATCATTGAAGATCACATCAAAAAGTTTATGTTAGCCATTAGACTCTGTAATGTTGAGCACGAAGACGTAGTCTGTAGATTGTTCCACTATACTTTTGAGGGCAATGCCTCTACCTGGTACTTTTCCCAGCAGCCCCATACCATCGTGTCATGGGAGAAGTTTGAATCCTGCTTTCTTGAGAAGTTTGGAGACGATAAGTCCCCAGAAGTTCTAGTCATGGAGCTTTATAGTTTAAGAATGAACCCCAAAGAGAAAATCAAAGACTTTAACCAAAGATTCCTAACACTAAAGAACCGGATGCCTACGGATTCGATGCCTGCTGAGAATCTTATCATAGCATATTATACGAAAGCCTTACATCAAAGTATAGCCATTTGGGTAAAGAGATTCAAGAAAGCCACATTGTTAGAAGCCTTTGAGGAGGCCAGTCAGATTGAGAAAGACATCATCAACTTAAAAGACACTACTAGCAACGATATAGAGACTAGTTCATCTTCCAAAAAGAAAATTGAAATCCTCCTTAGACCTGCTCAAAATAAAATACAACCTGAAAGCTCAGATTTAGAAAACTTAACAAAAGTCGTTCAAAAGCTGTCAAATCAAGTTATAGATTTGAAAAGGGTGGCCAAAGAATATTCTTCGAGCAAAGGGCCTTACAAACCCCCGTTTAGGAATCCTTTTCCTACCAACCGACCTAATTCAAATAACAAGGGCCTAAATCTAGAAAGCTTGCAATTCGCTATTCAAACAATTCTAGAAGCCCAGGATAACTTGATACCCCCTAAGACCCCTAAAGAACTAGTTGAACAAGAGACAGTTGAAGAAGATGAATCTTCTCCAAACATTTTTGGACACTTCTCGAATAGCATTTTTCAAGCTAATTTCGAGACAGTACATCCCTACAATAATAGGAGTAAGACAACAAACAAACCTTCTTCTGAAAACACCACAACTCCACCCCCAAAACAGTCTAAATCAGCTGAGACTAAATAGAGTCATCTAAGCCCCAACTTAGATTATGATTTAGTTGAAGATATAAAAATGTTAAGGGCTAACATTTCTATTTATGAATTATTAAAATTTCCATTTCTGCTACAAAAAATGTTACAGAATATCGCAGAGAATAGCAAAAACGATAATCCAAGCAGTAACAAAGTTTTTCAGAATAACCCAAAAGTTCCTCAGAAGGCTTCCGCTAAGAACAATTCTGATCCTCACGAGAAGGGAAGCCTTCCTGTAAATAATGTAATAAATGTAGATAAATTAGCTTTAGAGGCTGCGAGTAAAAAGCCACAAGATTCCACCATTAGTACTCGCAAAAATGTACCTCCATTTTTGTTAACTTTTGAAATCTTTAATAGGAATGTGCACAATTGTATGGTAGATTCAGGAGTGTCATCCAATGTAATGCCATGGTCTGTGTGTCAGAAGATTAATGCTAAAGTTGAACCATCCACCTTAAAGATCATCCAACTTGATCGAACTAGTGTTAAAGTTATAGGCGAATTAAGGAATGTGCTTATAAGATTATCGTCTAACACCAAAGTTCATCAAGTGATTGATATTATTCTTGTGGATATTCCAGAAGTTTATGGTTTTTTTTTAAGTAGAAACTGGTCAGAGAAGCTACACGGCTATTTCGCGACAGATTGGTCTCACCTGTGGCTGCCCAAAAATGGCAAGCCTAACAAAATCAAGGTAAATCGTGAACGTTACCTAAAGTTCACAGTGACAGATTTAAATGATCCCAATGAACCATTTACACCTTCTGCTGATTCACCCGAAATACAAGGGATGGATAACTTTTTTAGCAATTTCATGGCCGAGACTTCAGCTATCACTAACCCGAAACAACAGTCTGAGATTGTGGCATATATGCAGCCAGCAGTTTCTACCCAATGGTCTCACGCACCCGATAAAAATCAAATATGGTCTCTTTACTTTGACAGGTCAAAGTCCAAGGAAGGAGCTGGTGCAGGCTGCGTTATTATTGATCCAACAGGTAACAAGACCCTGATTGCATGCAGATTAGAGTTTGAATGTACAAAAAACACAGCAGAATATGAGGCTTTATTGCAAGGCCTCAGAAAAGCATTAGATATGAACATTCAAAATTTGACTGTCTTTGACGATTCAGAAACCATGGTTAGACAGGTAAGAGATTCTATCCACTGTTTGTCTCCGCATCTTAAAAGCTACCAATCTGAAGTATGGAATTTAATGAGTAAGTTTTTTGCTTTTAACATAAATTCTATTCCTAGATTGAATAATTCGGAAGCTGATTTATTAGCTAATGTAGCTTCGAAACTCTTTCCTGCAGAAAGCTTGTCCCCGAATGCATTCTTTGTCGAACTATTGTTCAAGCCATCTATCCCAGACAACATTACGAATTGGAGAGTCTTCGACGACGATCAACAAATTATTAGTTTCCTGCATATGGAAGAAATTTTCCAAGGCGCAGTGATCGACGAATGCACTCATGACGATAATCTTCGCGATTTCACAGTAATACCGGATCTGAGATCTCCTGAATCTTCATCGAACATGGTAAATTCTATCCCTAAATCTGTATTTAGATTAGAAAAATTTTATGATCTTCAAGACAAATTCAAAAAATCAGTCAACTGTAAAACAAATAGTTCCTCTTTATCGTTTGAAAAAGTAAACTTGGGAACTAATCACAATCCAAAGTGCATTAATTTAGGGGTGGGGTGTTCTGAACAAGAGAAAGCGGAATTTATTAAATTGTTTAAGGAATTCAAAGATTTTTTTGCATGGACATATGACGACCTAAAAACCTTTGACCCTAACATCATACAACACATCATTCCTATGAAAACCCAAACCTTACCGTTTCAACAAAAGTTAAGAAAAATGCACCCTAAACTCGAACCGACTGTCAAAAAAGAATTAAATAAACTCTTGAATGCTAAGATAATTTTCCCAGTTAGGCACATGCAATGGGTCTCTAATCTGGTCCCTGTCTGGAAGAAGAGTGGTGAAATATGACTATGCGTTGATTTCTGAAACCTTAATCGAGCGTCTGATAAAGACAACTACCCTGTCCCACCCATGGAACAAATCCTTCAACAAGTATCTGGTTCTGAAAGATTATCCTTATTGGATGGTTTTTCAGGGTATAACCAAGTCCTGATGTCTCCTCCAGACCAACTTAAAACTACCTTCCACACTCCATGGGGCACCTACGCTTATAGGAAAATGCCCTTTGGACTCATTAATGCTGGTGCCACTTTCCAGAGAGTGATGGACATTACTTTCCAAGGCTTAATCAATCAATCTGTCGTATTTTACCTAGATGATGTTACTGTATTCTTGAAAAACAAAATTGATCATCTAGCTCATTTGAGAGCCGTTCTACAGCGATGTCGTAAGTACGGCATTTCCTTGAATCCTAAAAAATCTATCTTCGCAGTAGAACAAGGTAAGCTCTTAGGATTTATTGTATCAAGCAAAGGGATGATTATCGACCCTAAAAGGACTCAAGTCATCTCGAAACTCCCCCCTCCCTCATCCAAAAAGTCTATGCAGTCTTTCTTAGGACAGATAAACTTTGTCAAGAGATTCATCCCTAGTTTTTTATAAAGGGTGAGACCTTTACATAATTTAATAAAAAAGGATGCACAATATCATTGGGGACCCTTCAAAAACCAAGCTTTTAATTCAATAAAAAAGGCCATAATAGATGCTCCTTCTCTCATGAGCCCTGACTTTTCGCAAGACTTCACGCTCTACACATTTGCTTTTGACCACTCCTACACTGTTGTCCTAACTCAAAAGAACGTTGAAAACAATGAAGTCCCAATTGCCTTTATGAGCTCTGCTTTTAAAGGCGCAAAACTTAATTACCTAGTGGTAGATCAGCAAGCCTATGCTATTTTTAAAACAGTAAAGCACTTCCGATCTTATCTTTTGAAATCTAGGACGAAAATTATTGTCCCTTACCCGGTCGTCAGAAATGTGTTAGTGCAGAAAGAACTAGGTGAAAAGAGGGCGAACTGGGTCACCTCCTTACAAGAGTATGACATAGAAATCACCCCAGCACAAATAGTGAGAGGCCAAGGGTTATATAATTTAGTCGCTGACTCGGCGGCAGGACAACAAGAAGAAAACGATATGTCAAACCCAGTACAGCACAACCAAAATTTAATCTACTGTGCACAAAACCTTGTTAGTCCCTGGTATGATGATACAAAATTCTGTCTTGAACATGGGTCAGCCCCCCGTCACCTAGATCCCACTAAAAGAAGAGTGTTAAGATTGAAATCTGCCTCCTTTCAGTTG
>JASDQU010240321.1:0-16822 GCA_032191745.1 Picea mariana | reverse complement strand
CTACATGTACATTGTCCTTCATTTCCTAATACCTTCATCAATCTTGCGGTCCAAAACCAATGATTAGGGTTGACATCAATGACAACAACCAATCTTCCAACAATCTCCCCCTTTGTCATTGATGGAAACACTCATGCTCCCCCTATCATCATGATCCCAAATTTTCTCCCCATGACATCAATGGCAAAGGGTAGGGCTTCTCCCCCTGATTTTAATGGCAAAGGGTAACTCTCTTCTTTGGGGCTGCTCCCCCTGAACATGTGGCACTCAATAATACTTCATCCTTATTTTTGGTCTTTGGGACTTTTTCTTCCTTGGAATCCTTTTGTGTGGCTTCTATATTCTCTCTATTCTTCATGTTTAGGATGTATATGTTGTTCATTCTTCTTGTTGTAGTTGCAACCAATCTTCCTAAGTTATTTTCTCTGATTTTACATTTTCAGGAGTCAAACGTAAGAGTGTATCCTTGATCACACATTTTACCAACACTGAGTATATTATGCTTCAAGTCTTCAACCAATAGGACATTCTTTGCTTTTACATTTTTTCTCCAAGCTTTGTTACACCTTCTCCAAGTATGTTGGCAAATGAGTCATCTCCAAATGCAACATTGCCACCCTTTCTCTTCAAGCTAATGAATTTTTCTTGATCCCCAGTCATGTGTGAAGAACATCCACTGTCTATGTACCATTCATATTCTTCTTTACATTCTTTAGTGGTTAATGCTATTCGACAATATTCATTGTTTGGAATATCTTTCCTTCTCCATACTGCGGTTGGCATAGGGACATCTTCATTCATATATTTGCAATCTCGTGCTTTGTGACCAAGATAATTACATTTGTAGCATACAATATTTTTGTCCATCAATGGGGAAAATTAATTATAACTTATGTTGAAAAATCCATGATTATTTCCATATCTTCTATTTACACCATTCATGTTTCTTGCATATTTGTTCCTTTCATTGATTTTGCAATTAATTGCCTTATGTCCAAAAATTTTGCAAGTATAACAATGACCAAGAAAGAAATTTTGATACCTTGGAGTAAGTGGCCTTCTTTGTGATGTAGTCAATCTGGGTTCATGATATACTCTTCTATAGTTTCCTTCATACTGATTGAAGCTTCTTTGATTCCTAAAGGTAGGAGGTCTTCTTGGATATTCATCTCTTTTTTAATCATTCATTCTTTCTAGTATCATGGTCCACTTCTCATTAACTGTCTGTGTAGCTCTTTCTTCAACCTTATTGTTGTTATTTTCATCTTCTTTGTATGAAGTTTCACCCATGCCTCCAAGATGTGTTAAGTATTTTATCACTTGAGAGTTTCTTAAGCTCTTCCTCAATGAGACAACTTCTTGTTCAAGTTTCTCACAATATTCTTCTTTCTCCATCATTTGGACATTCCTTACTTCTCCTATTCTTATTTCTTCTTCGAGTAGATTTTTCAAGGAAATGTTTTCCTCTCTTAGTTTCTCAAAGTCTTCTAATTTTTTCTTCAAGCTTGCAACTGTCTTTTCAAAACTACTCAATTCACTTCTTAGTTTTCTATGTGTGTCTTTGAGCTTGTTATTTTCAATCTCAACATGCTTCAATTTTTTAAGATTCTCATCTTCTTGTTGAATATTTTTTGCTTCATGATTTTATTATTCTTCATTGGGATTTTGTTCTTCAGTGTCATTTCTTTCAATCCTTGGATGAGGACATTCAAATTCAACATATCATACTCCACAATTAAAGAAAAATAACTGACCTCTATTTGCTTCTTTGAAATCTGAGATGTTGTAATTTTCTTCAACTTCTTCTTCTTCTTTTGCTTCTTCTCTTTCATAAAGGTCTTGTAGCTTGTCCCAAATCACTTTTGATGATGCAAATGATCCCACCTTGGATTTCTCTGAATCTGTCAATCCATCTAGGATGGTATCTATTGCCAATTTGTTGTTCCTTTTTGCTTCCTTCTGAGCTACAGTCTTTGGTTTCTTCAAAGCAATGTATCTTGAAGAAACTGAGAACCAAACATCTTCCCCAAGAGATTTCAAGTAATTTTCCATTCTATTACTCCAGTATTCAAAATTTCTTCCATCAAATGGTGGAATCCCATTTGGAATTTTGTCTTCCATTTATTCTTAGGATCTTCCTTCTAGTGGTTAAATTGTACTGAATATAACCCGCTCTGATACCAATTGTTGTTACTGAGAGGGGGGTGAATCAGTATCAAGTACAATTTAAAAACATTTTCAAATTATACTTAAACCATTCAATTATATCCAATGAGAAATGAACAATAGTATAAGAGATACACCAATACACCACAATACACCATGCACAATATATAAGAAATAATCAATAGTTATTGTTCAAGGGAAGTAATGACTTCCAACGGTAGCTACAGCTTCCAAATATAAAGGGAGGGATAAATCTCCAAGAGGAAGATACAATCCTCCAATATCAAGAGAGGGTTTACCTCTCCATCCTTGCCCCTTCCTTCCACCCAAGAATATATGAGAGATAGTAAAACTTTACATTAAATCATCACCATCAACCAACCATCACATAGAGCCTGATAATGCTTCCTGAGATTTCTTCAACTTTTGTAATTCTTCAATTCTTGGAATAATATGATACTGTAGATAATATTACTCAATGTATTCTTTGAAACTCCTCCAATTTTCACTCCTCGAATCCTCCTCTGAAAGAAGTTATAGAAAGAATGGTCGACTTTATTCAATTCTGGTTTATTCAAGAGAGCGAACTTGTACAGAATGCCCCATGCTCAATTTTTAACATCAGATTCTCAAAATTGCACCCAAGAGACTAAAATATATAATCTTTCCAATGAATTTGGTCCCACTTCATTTGGATTCTCTATGAAGAAGTTATGACTGTTTTACCCGTAACACATGTTTATTGACTAGCTTCAAAATTGGTCAAAAACCATATCTTCCATAGAGTGTATCTCCATAATTATAGCGAATCAAGAGATGAAAATTTTAACATAGGTACCCTGAGATGTATTCTCAATACCATAGCAATTTAACCATCTGGATCACTCTAGAAAAATATTTATAGTGAAAATGGTAAGATGACCTGTAAATACCATACCTTAGAACACATCACCAAGAGACTTCATCCTCCCTTGAAATCTGACCTTATTTACTTCTGATTTCCTCTTAAACTCAACTTGTGTATCAAATGAATGTATAATGATATGTATTTATACCATTTATTTCACTTCCTTTTAACATTAGGGCCAACCTGACACTTTCTTATTTTGTAATTCTTTTCTTTAATTATCTTCAGGGCCTACATGTACTCCCTTCTTCAATTCACTTTGTCATCTTCAAAAATTCATTTCTCCTCAACCATGAGGATCCGCGTGACGTGCCACCTACCACTAGAAAAAAAAATGATTTATACTATCCATCCATGGGTTTTTTTTCTGCATGTACATTGTCCTTCATGTCCAAATACCTTCATCAATCTTTTAGTCCAAAACCAATGACTAGGGTTGACATCAATGGCAACAACCAATATTCCAACAGGTGTAATACCTTATCTTACCAGGATAACTCAGATCCAGGATGAGCTTGCACTAGTTGGTGCAACAATATATGAAACCAAGTTGGTGTGTATTGCATTAGATGGCTTTACGAAGTCATGGGATGTCTTTGTCCGTGGAGTAGTTTCTTGGGAGAAAACCCTGATTGGCAGTGGCTATGGGATGATTTTGTGTAGGAAGAGATCATACTTGGTCAGTCAGGATCTTCATGTTCACCACATATTATGGATGAATAAGGCTTGGCTCTTGCAATCAAAGGCAAGGGAAAGAAGAATAAAGGTGAAAAGAATAATAACATTGAATTTTCTAAAGTCAAATGTTTTTAGTGTCACAAGATGGGACACTTTGCCTCACAGTGTCCAGAGTAGAAAAAGAAGAGTCAACCACAGATGGAAGCTTCTGTAGTAGTAGATGAGTTTATGTATGTCTAGCACAATAGTCTCAAACATGTGGTTTATGGACAACGAAGCATCTTGTCATATGATAGGGTGTAAGGAGTTTTTCACTAGACTACAAGAGGGAGGTGTAAATCTGGTTATACAGCTTAGAGATGATAGGTGGTGCTACCAGGAATAAGGGGTTTGCACAGTCTCATTTTAGAGGGAGTCGAGTAAACCACTCCAGTTTGTTGACATACTATATGTTCCAAGGTTGACTAAGAACCTCATCTCGGTCTCTTCTCTTGAGGATAAAGGGTATGAGGTCAGCTTATGTGCGGGAAGGGTGTTTTTTAGGCCAACAAGGCCAAGCGAGAAGATGAACAAGATGATTGGGGTTCGAGAAGAGAAGGTATACAAACTAAAGTTTCAGCTAGGGAGAGCATTGGTCAATACAACCACAGATATGGGTGATTTGTGGCACACAACGATGGCACACTTACACTTTGGTGTGTTGGGACACTTGAGATAGGAATTCACTAGATTGCCTAAGTTCACAATAGAGAGGCATGATCCTTACAAGGGTTGTGTGTTGGGAAAATATTCCAGGAAACCATTTCCACTGAGTGAGCACAAGTCCAAGGGAGTATTGGATCTAATATATTCAGATGTGTGTGGTCTGATGAGTGTGGAGTCAGTAGGAGGCTCCAAGTATTTTTTCTTGTTTATTGATGACTACTCTAGGAAGACCTGGATCTACTTTCTGAAGACCAAGGATGAGGTATTTGGTAGGTTTCAGGAGTTCGTGGATTTGGTCGAGAATCAGACTGGTAGGCAGATTCATATTTTGAGATATGACAATGGTGGTTGTAAATGTGTTGAACCTACACAGAATAAATCTAGCTAAACAATAAAACACACATTTGTGGAAAGAATAGGATAAACAAGAATAAGGAGATAAAGAATGAAAGAATTATCATTAACCATTGTGAATAATGAATAATTTACACATGATATACTTTGTATAACTCAATGAGTGATAACTGGAGGAGAACCAATGTGCCATAGCGGTGGTCTAGAGTGATCTGGACACACACCAATAGTTACAAGAGTAAACTGCCACCTATTCTAGTCTCTCAGGTAGTTACGAGAGTGAACTGCCACCTAGTTGAGTTAACTAGTCAACTAGTCTTCAGTTAACTGACTGAACAGAGAGTAGTGAGGAGTTAACTTAGGGAATGAAGGGTAATGCACTAGTCTGGTGATGATACCAAGGCAAGGTCGAATTGGCATGTTGATGATCCCAATGTTACATGGTGACAAAACCAATGCAACATCTAAACTCAACTCAACTAGTCAAACTGAAGTGTCAACTGAAAGATAATATTCTGCAGGTGGAATATTCTCCACTAATAAACAAGGAAAAACCTTAGGAAAAAGAAATCCTAGGTGTGATTGAAGTAACTCCAACACCCCCCCTGAACATCACTATGGTGAAAATAAAGAATGGGTCCCGACAAGGAGGCCATGTTAGGTACCCAAATACAAAAGATACACTGAAATAAAGTGAGGAAAGAGGGAAAACCTCATGGGAAACCCCTCCCCTCAAGGTACAATGTATGTAAAAAGAGGAACTATGGTTTCTAGGCAACTGTGTCCTTCACTCCAGTATGAATTCACAGAGAATGGAACTTTTTCTCAATGAAGGTCTTGGTGAAGATGTATGTCGTCTGTTCTTTTGAAGGATAGAATTGTAAGTCGATGATCCCCTCATGTACTAAGTCTAGGATGTAGTGCATGTGGATATCGATGTGCTTCATCCACTACCTATGAACTGGATCTCTGTAGAACTTCAGAGTGCTCTAGTTGTTGTCACACCAAATGATGATCGGACGATGAAACTGAATGCCAACTCAGTGAGAAAATGTTGTAGCCACATAGTTTGAATGGTTATGTTAACTACCCCTCTGTGCTCTGCCTCGGCTGAAGATAGAGAAATGGAAGCTTGCTTCTTGCTTGACCAACAGATAGGCCCAGAACCAAGACTGAGTGAGTAACTAGATGTGGACTTACAATCATTGTTATCGCCAGCCCAGTCAAAATCAGTAAATTCGATGAGATCTAATGTATATTCTGCTACATAATGAATGCCAAAGGTGATGGTGCCCTCTATGTATTGAAGGATAAGCTTTGTAGCTTTCTAATGTAGCTCATGCGGCTCCTGCATGAACCTGGAAACTGTGCCAACTGCATATGAGAGGTCTGGTATGGAGTGTGTGAGATACAACAGGCTCCCAACTAGTTGTCTGTACAGTTTGTTGTCAACTAGTGGAGTCTCCCCACCATCCTCAAGTTTGACTCCTAATAGGAAAGGAGTCGGAGAAGACTTGCAGTCTTTCATGTGAAATATCTCAAGGAAATCTTGTGCATACTTGGCCTGAGATAGTTTGATTCCTGATGCATCCTAACTGATCTCGAGTTCAAGGAAGAAGTGTAGAGGACCCATGTCCATCATCAAAAATCTATCATGTAGAATCATCTTGACTGCAGTAATCGCTAAAGTTGAGCACCTGTTGATTAACAAATCATCAACATATAGAACAAAAAGTATAAGTGAATCAGTCATCCTGATCATGTAGACATTTGGGTCTAATTTATAAAGTACAAAGTTTTGTGACAACAGGTAGGAATCCATCTTGGCATGCCATGCACTCGGAGCTTGCTTGAGGTCATAAAGGGACTTCTTTAGTCGACATAACAAAGATGAGTCATGCATAAATATTTGGGGCTACTCTGTGTAGATCTCCTTGGAGATATCATTGTGAAGAAATGCATTCTTCACGTCCATCTGATGGACTTCCCATCCTTTGGCTGCCACAATGGAAAGTTCCAATAGTATGGAATCCATCTTCTCTATTGGAGCGAAGGTCTCATCATAGTCAATACCACGAACCTGCTGAAAGCCTTTGGCAACAAGCCTAGCTTTGTATCTTCTAATATGTCCATCCATTGCACTCTTGGTCCTGTAGACCCATCTACATCTGACAAGTTTTCTCCCAAAAGGAAGGGGAACTAGATCCCAAGTCTGGTTCTCAAGGAGGGAGTTGTAATCCTCCTGCATGGTGGATTCCCAAAAGGGATTTCCAGCAGCCTCACCATAAGACTGTGGATCTGAAGACTGAACCAATAAAATATGCCTAGAGGGAAATGGTTCAATGGCAGTGAATGCAACAAGAGGCTCCTCTAAATCATATCGAGTCCTCCTAGTATCGGTTGGATCACCAACGAGATCCCCTGCAACCTAAAGAGTAGTCTGTGCCCACTTGGGCCTCTGATCTGGCTCTACAATTGCATCTGGATGCTCTGACTCTGCATCCTACTGTATTGACTCTGACCTTGAATCATCTGAGTCCTATGAATAATAACTCTCATCTGAAGAAGATTCATCATGTGCATGCTCATCATCTCAGACAGGTGGAAGAATGAAGGTGTCTTCATGTAGCTGTTGAGGTGCATGCAATACACTTTCCTCTAATTGGACACTTCGCTCAATGATGAGTCAGTACGAGAAAAGATCAATAAGCTTATATCCCTTCACACCATCAGGATATCCAACAAAAATGCACTCAGTGCTATGTGGATCAAGTGCCTTCCTCTTTTCAGAGGGAATCTGGGCCCATGCACGTGAACCAAAAATGAAAAAGTGGGTCACTTCCGGTTTGATGCCGCTCCAAGCCTCATAGTGGGTCTTATCCTTGACAGATCTATGGGGAGATATGTTTTGGATGTATTCTTCACAATTAAGTCCTTTGGACCATAATCTCCGTGGTAAGACTTTTCATGCAGCATGCAAGATGCCATCTCCTTTAGAGATCTATTATTCCGCTCAACAACTCCATTTTATTGTGGAGTATAGCGAATTGTGTGTTGCAACTAAATCACTGCCTCATGGAAAATATTATGGATCTCATGATTTACATACTCTCCCCCATTATTAGTTCGAAGGACTTTGATATTCTTTCTGGACCGTATCTCAACCAAGGCTTTGAAATCTTTGAGGTGTTGAAAGACCTCAAATTTTTTCCTGAGAAAGTAGATCCATGTAAAACGTGAGAAATCGTCAACAAAAATGAGAACAAACCTCTCTTTGTTGATGGATGGATGTGGAAAAGGACCCATAAGGTCACTGTGGATCAGATATAAAGGTGTGGAAGCTCGTTGAGACTTTCCTTTGTCAAATTTCTCTTGAGGGTGTTTCCCGAGAACACATCCCTCACATACTCCCTTGGAGAAATGGATGTTTGGTAGACCATCAACCAGAATGTGCTTGCTAAGCTGTGCATGCATTTGAAATTCTAATTTCCAAACCTTTTGTGTCATATCCTACTACTTTCATCATCATGAGTAAGCAATAAAGCAGAATCAGGTTCAATGAATTCAGAAAATGTACACAATCTAGACTAATGATTTACCTCATCGGTAGCAACCCTGGAGTTGCTTTGCATGTCATAGATGTCCACATAATTTGGTGTGAAGATGACTTTCTTTCTGGTGCCGTAATTCTTCATCTGATACATGGAGAGAAGGTTGACAGAAATTTTGGGAAAATGCAACACATTCTCGAAGCTTCCATTGGTGAGTTCAATCCTTCCTTTGTCAGTGACTTCAAGAGAAAAGTTGTCCCCCATCAAAATAGGAGGAACTTTGCATGCATCCAATGAAGAATAGACTGCTTCTGAGGAAGCCATGTGATGTGATTCTCCTTAATCCATGATCCAAGCATCAGGAGAGGAGTTGATTGCAATCAAGGCATGGCTAGAATTTCCTTTCTTGGAATTCGGATCTTCTGACTTCTTCTTCTTTGCACCCTCGGGGATATAATCTCCAAGGTTGTTTTTCTGAAGTATTTGAGACATCAGATCTATTTTTTTTTGCATGCATGCTGATTCTGAATGGAATCCTTTGTGACAGTATGTGCATTTCTCCCCTTTTCTTCCCTTTTCCCCTTTGGATCCGAAGGCATCGATGAAGGGTTTTGTGTACCCTTCTTCCTTCGAATGTGCATGAGATTTATGTTTATCTTTATCTTTATATTTCTGATATTTGTGGCTGCCATCATGAAAAGTGAGTGGATGCACCCTTGGGCCTTTGATTGTGCTCATGTTGATGAGCTTGGTTTTCTCTTGTGTCAGGGATTCGATAAAGTCCTCAAGAGAAGGCATCTTCTAGTTGGCTCCAGAGGTGAATCTGACAGAATGGAATGTGGATATGAATATAGAGAATTCAGGACCAATATTGGAGAGAATGTTGAGAACCATTTGTTTCTCCTCCTTTGATTTATCAACCTCGTAAGCTTTGAGTTGCGACAGTAAATCCTTGAATTTTGTAAAGAAATCTTGGATATTGTCGAAGATTTTTGGATCCAATGTGAGCAACTCTGCCTCCATCATGTGTCCCCTCATCTCATCCTGTTTTCCAAATAGGCCTTCCAAGGTGGTCCAGGCTTCATTGGGAGTCTTATAGGAAGATATATGAAAAAGGAGATCGGGAGAAATAAGACTGCAAATTGTTCTGAGTGCCTCATCCATGCGATTTAAATACTTGGATTTTTCTATGGCTGATGTCGGTTATGTATCTATATTCAATTTTAACCTGTAAAACCCTCTGGTTTAGAGATGTATGTCTATTTTCTCCTTCCATGCAAAATAGTTGTAAGGTGTAAGAATGAATTCTTTTTGGAATTCCATCTTTCCATTGTCTTCAATCTTTTGTACCTACACAAAAATTTGGTGTAGATTTTTCTTAGCAGTCCATTGGCTCTGATACCATGTAAATTTTTTGAACCTGCACAAAATAGATCTAGCTAAACAATAATACACACATTTGTAGAGAGAATAGGAGAAAGAAGAAGAAGGAGAGAAAGAATGAAAGAATTATCATTAACCGTTGTGAATAATGAATAATTTACACATGATATACTCTGTATAACTCAATGAGTGTGCACTGGAGGAGAATTAATGTGCCATAGTGGTGGTCTAGAGTGATTTGGACACACACCATCATTTATGGGAGTGAACTGCCACCTAGTCTAGTCTCTCAGGAAGTTACGGGAGTGCACTGCCACCTAATTGAATTAACTAGTCAACTAGTCTTCAATTTACTGAATGAAAAGAGAGTAGTGAGGAGTTAACTCGAGGAGTCAAGGGTAATGTGCCAGTCTGGTGATGATACCAAGGAAAGGTCTAATTATCATGGTGACGATCCCAATGTTGCATGGTGACAAAACCAATGCAACATCTAAACTCAACTCAACTAGTCAAACTGAAGTGTCAACTGAAAGAGAATATTCTCCAGGTGGAATATTCTCCCCTAAAATATAAGAGACTGGATAATGACTAATTATGACTAATAAACAAGGAAAAAACTTAGAAAAAATAAATCTTAGGTGTGTGTGAAGTAACTCCAACAGTGGTGAGTATACCTCCAAGGAGTTTGAGGATTATTGCGCAACAACAACGATTAAGAAGGAACTCATTGTTCCTTACAATCCTCAATGAAATGGAGTGGTTGGGAGGAAGAACAAGACTATAGCAAGATCAACATGGGATATGATACATGATTAGGGATTTTCATTGTTCTTATGGTCAAAGGAAAACAATGTTGTAGTATATTTGCAAAACAGGAGTCCCCACACAATTTTGGGATATTGACACATGAGGAGGTATTCACAGGTACCAGACCAGATGTGATTCGTCTTTTCATCTGGGGCAGTTTATGTTACTGTCATGTCCCTTCTAAGAAAAGGAAAAATCTAGACCCTGATGCAGTGAAGGGTTGCTTGTTGGTTACAAATAGGCTTCCATGGCCTACAATATCTATGTGCCTGTGCATAGGAAGGTCATTGTGTGTAGGGATGTACAGTTTAAGGAGGAGTGTGCATTGAGGAGGTCCAGAGACTTTCCAGCAGGTACAAAGATATATCAAGGACAATACTCAAGGGTCAATATAAAGGAGGCACAGAGTCAGATCACATGATCACAACAAAAGAAACAAGGTATATGATCAGGTACAGGTGTTTAGAGAGAGAGTATTGGATAGGATCATCACGAGTTATATGATGAGGAGGAGGAGGAGTGTGATGCAATTCCACAAGAGAATAACTCTATGCCACTACCTAAGTGGTATAATTCCATAGTCAGTGATTCTAGGTTTGTAGGACTTCTAGAGAGAGACTTCAAATGAAGTAAACCACCAGAAATATTTGGGTATAATACATTGATGACTCATCTCATTGATGTTGAGCCTTCCAACTGTGAGTAGGCTGCACAACATGGAGTGTGGCAGGAGTTCGTGATGGAGGAATATTCCTTCATTATGAAGAATGATGTATGGGAGGTGGTTCCTAGGCCAGAAAGAAATAAGGTTGTTGGATCCAAGTGGATCTACAAGGTCAAGCATGAAACAGATGGAAGTGTGGACAAGTACGAAGCTCGCTTCATGGCCAAAGGGTTTTCACAGTGAGAGGGATTTGAATATGAGGATAATTTCACCCTGGTGGCCAGATATTCCTCGATCTAAGCAGTCATATTGTTGGTAGTAGAGAAGGGTTAACACATCCACCAGATGGACGTTAATACTTTTTTCCTTAACAAAGTTGTTGAGGAAGAGGTATATGTTGAGAAACCAGAAGGATTTGAGGTAGGAAACAGAGAAACACATGTGTGTATACTGAGGAGATCCTTGTATGGGATCAAACATTCACCTCAGGCATGGTACTCGAGGATAGACAACTACTTGAGGGAGATGGGTTTCTAGCATAGCGAGGCCGATCCAAACCTGTATTTTCTTGCAGAGGAGGTTCCTCTCATACTGGTTTTATATGTGGATGACCTATTTCTGATAGGAGATGAGCACCTGATATCATATTGCAAGGCCAACCTTGCAACTGAGTTTGAGATTAAATACCTTGGGTTGGTGCATTACTTCCTTGGTTTGGAGGTCTGGCAACAAGATGGGCGCTTCTTCTTGGGACAAGGGAAGTATACAATGGAGATATTGTGTGGGTTCAATATGATATATTGTAGGCCCATGTCCACATCTTTGGTCACGAACTGGAGGAATATTGATACATCAAATTCAAAGATAGTAGACCCCACTATATATCGTTAGTTGATTTGATTATCTAGTCAACACTTGGCCAAATATCAACTTTGCAGTAAAATCTTTGAGTCAATTCATGGTGGACCCTCAGAGAGTACATTGGATAGTTGTGAAACATGTGCTTCGCTACCTCAATGGTATAGTGGAGTACGGATTTTATATTAGCATAGTTGTGGAGTGAGATTGGTGAGCTTTACAGATGTTGATTAGGCAGGATGTGCAAAGGATAAGAAGATTACTTCAGGTTGTTTCTTCATCATTAGATCAAGCATCATTTCCTATTTTATCAAGAAGTAGATATCAGTGGCACTGAGCTCTATTGATGCAAAGTACATGATTTCTAGCTTGGAAGCATGTGAGGCATTGTGGCTAAGGAAGATACTCTTGGGATTGTTTATGAAGGAGCCATAAGATACTGTGATTCACGGTGACAATCAGAGTTGCATCAATCTCTCTAATAATCCAGTGTTTCATGATCATAGCAAGCACATTGATATTGGGTATCACTTCATCCAGGATTGTGTACAAAGAAGAGATGTGAGGCTTGACTACATACAAAATTATGAGCATATGGCATATATTTTTACCAAGGCACTGAGTAGATAGAAGTTTGAAAAGTTCAGAGATAAAATGGGGTTGAGGAAGAATCCCTTCCTTTCTAAGAGGGAGTGTTGATATTGGATATCAAGGAAGGTCTTCACCATGCATGGAATCCTATCATGGAGGAGGACAATGAAACTTATCCAAGTTGATGGGTTAATATTTTTCTTAAAGTTGTACTTAGGAAAAAGTACATTAAATAGGTTATATTTTAATGTTGACTTAATGAGTACTTTTTATAAAGTTAAAGTGAGAAATTATTTAAGTTGTGGTCTTTTAATATTGACCATTGATCTCATAACATGTGTGAGGATCAATCATGTCCCTCCATCCTTTTGGAGATATGGTTTCTCACTTTCTCATTGAGTAAAAAGGAGATCGACTTGGTGATGGGCACATTATGCACGAGGGGAAATTTTCTAAAGAGATAAAGAGAAGAATTGTTTGAGGGTTTGGAGAGAGAGTTTGTAGGGAAACAGATGATGCTTCTACACTAAGATTGGCACACATCTTCAGTGTTGCAAAGGTCTTTTCCTACATATCTGAAAGCAATCGTACTAGGTGACGCAAAACCCATGTAGGAAGTCGTACAGTTATGCAAAGTCTCATGCAAGGGTGTCTTCTGGTACGATTTGGATCAGGAGGATTTGCAGAAAGGGGCCGTACATTTGTTGAGTATTTTTTGCATTTGGCTGGGCCAATTTTATTGTAAGGGATCTCTATATTTTCTTGCTCAATAATAATAAAATCCAAATCTGCTGCACTAGTTTTACCTCCGAGGTTTTTCCAAGGATGAATTGTCTAAAATTACTTGTGTACATGTGATGCGATTGTTGTTATCTTTTATTGTTAAGTTCCTGGTTATTATTTCTACTATGTATTATTTATTTGTGAATAAAACCTAGTATAATAACTTAACAAAAAAAATTAATTGGTTTAGTGAACTAGGTTTAGAGAAATTTCACGCCCCATAAGCTAGCTCTGAAATTCTATTGTCCCTATTATATTGTACAATGCATTGGTCATATCACTTACAAGCTAGCTCTCCCAACCCACTCCAAGACTCATCCAATATTTCATGTGTCATGTTTGAAAAAATTGTGGGATCAAATTGTAAAGTGCAAAATGACTTTCCAAAACTTGATGAAGAAGGTTCCATTTGTCTCCAACTAGAAGCCATATGGGATACCATCGAGTGTCAGTTGCAACAATGAATGACCAAGGAAGTATTGATCCAATGGAAAGATATGAAAACAAAAGATGCCACATGGAAGGATAAATGAAGGGTAGAAATCTTATTATGGACTTGAAAACAATTATAAGTCAACGAACCTTTGACTATGAGATAAGAATAAAATCCTCCTTGAGACTCTTGTCACTCATATTATCTGATATGGTTGTGAATTCTAGGGCTGCAACATCTCTAGATAATCATGTAGAAAGTTAGAGCAAATCCAAAAACATTTTATAGCTTATAATCTCAAAATTAAAGGCAATACACCCTATCATATCCTCCTCATAGAAGTGAGCCTTTCCCCCATTAAGAGCATGACTGTAGTTAGGAACCTAATGTACAAGAGAAAGATAAAAAGGGTGGAAGAAAAGAGGCTCCCTAAGATTTCTTTTAACTCTAGTCAAAACCACCTATGGCTCAAGTAAGGGTGGCATAAAGATGCCACGTCTTAGCTAAATCATTGGGGATTAAAGGAAGATGTTACTATGCAAAATAATGATAATATTATAAATATTATCATATCTAAATTTGAGGAGAAATAGTGTCATGATAAAGATTTAGAAAATAAAAGAAAACCAAGATATTATAAGGAGGCGATCAACCATTATCTAGAAGATCAAAAGTATCTAATGTAAAGAAGAAAATCAACATTGCTAAAATAATAACAAACTCTCACAAGCAACATAGTGAAACATGGTATTCGACATTTCTTAAAATGTTGTGGATCAAAAGAATTTGTCATCTTTGTGACACTAAGAGGGTTGAATATGAAAATCACTTTCTCTAGAATGGCATGTGTATGCCCATGTTAAATCACAATTTCAAAATATTTGTTACAATACTGACCTTCCTAACCTTTTAATACATCAAAACTATAGTGATTTAATAACACTTCTCTTAAAGTTTTTCGATCATAGAAATAAAATTCTAAAACAAACCAAGTAATTCTTTACCTTTCTTAAGGTCCGATAAACGAAAACATTAACCACCATTATTATCAACATCATTTAATAAATAAATAAATGTAATAATAAATAATTCAATAAGATAAAGATATAAATATTTAATACCAAAATTAAAAGTAAATACAAACTTACATTCATTTTAACTTTGAATTTATTAAATATAATAAATGATAAAAAAATTGAGATGAAAATATTTTAAAAATTCAACATTTAAATTTATTAAATATAATAAATGATTAAAAAAATTGAGATGAAAATATTTTAAAAATTCAACATACAAATAGATTTGGTATACATATTTGTATTTTTTTCTTATTTTTAATTTAAATTTTTCAAAATTAAATATTATAATTTTTTATATTTTAATTTACAAATAAAAAATTACACATCTTAAATTTTATTTTTAATAATTTCTTATGAATTTTATTTTTAATAATTTTTTACATATCTTATCCATACATCTCATTTGGTGTTTTATTTTATTATATTAGATCAATTTATATCGTTAATCATAAATATTATAATCTCCCTCATGTTTTTTATAATTTATATCGTTTCCCTACCAATACAATAATTAAGTATATATAAATATTTTAGATATATCATTTCTAAATTTATATATATAGTGTGTGTGAGAAACACATGAGTGTGTATAGACATTTAAACATTTTTTAAACATGTATGTTTTTTTTTTAATATCTCAAAGAGTAGATTGACTTGAGTTGAGTTGAGTATGGTAACGGGGCGAACAAATTGACATGAGTAGATAGAGGGACAAAGAAAGCGTTTTTTTTTAACATCTCAAAGAGTAGATTGACTTGAGTTGAGTTGAGTAGGGTAACGGGGAAAACAAATAGACATGAGTAGATAGAGGGACAAAGAAAGCGTATGTATTTATTTGACTTGAGTGGGGTAGGGCTACTAATTTACAATTATTTTCAAGCTCGCAAATAATCTTTCTACCCTCCATTTATCCTTTTCTCAATGCTATAGTTCTGGTTGAGCTTGTTATGAATATCAATTCCAAGATACTTGTATGAAGGCACTTCCTCCAAGGTATTGTTGTCATATATGAAAGTATCATAAGTGATCTTATCAGATTTAATTATCATAAACTTCGTTTTGTCAATGTTCACATTCATTCCTGTACTAGAGAAGAAGTCCTTGAGGATGCTAAGATGTTTACTGAGGTCATAAGGATTTCTTGTCATAAGAACAATATCATCAGCATAGAGAAGAAGGATGATGACTATACTAAAAAGGGTTGGTCCAACACAACCTGCAACTTCTAAACAAGCTTCCAACTTGTCAATGTATATGCCAAAAAGGGTAGAGGATAGGGGACAACCTTGCTTGACTCCTACATTGTAGTTAATTTCTTCTAACCAACCCTTGGTGCTCCTAAACTTGGAAATAACGTTCTCATACAATATTACCCCAACAACTCTTAGCCCGGAGGGAACTTTTAGCTCTTTTAACCTATTTCAAAGGTTGGTCCTAATAACAGTGTCAAAATATTTCCTAAATTCAATGAAATAACAAAGGAGTTTGGTTTTATTATTGTGACACTCCTATGCAATGATTTTTAGCGTGACAAGGTGGTCAATAGTTGAATGATAACATTTAAAACCAACTTGTCCTTTAGCTCTTTTTCTGTGGCTTTCTAGCCATACGCCTATCTTCTTGTCCAAAATACTTCCATATATCTTGGCTAAAATGGAGCTAATCATAATGGTCTTATAATTAGAGGGATTTATTTTATCCCCACTTTTGAAAATAGGTACAATGAGGCTTTGAGTCCAATGTGTAACATCCCCACTATATCCCCAGTTCAATTAATACTTAATGGGAATATAATATGTGGCTACGACCAAGTGATGTAATATGAGAATTGTATTTCTATGTTTTAATAATAAAATGTGATGC